>JALIZH010016234.1:0-78840 GCA_030522465.1 Rhipicephalus appendiculatus | reverse complement strand
GACCGCTCTAAGACACTGGGCGACGCTGCACAGTGTGTCCCAGTGCGTTTCAGCGCACTGGGCGACACTGGCCACGCTGTACAGTGTGTGTCCCAGTGTCTCCCAGTGCGCTGCAGTACACTGGGACACATTGTACAGCGTTTCCAGTGTCACCCAGCGCGCTGAAACGCACTGGGAGACACTGGAAACGCTGTTTTTTTCGATAGGGTAAGAGGACCATTCGCGTATCTTTCGAAATAGATGCAATACAGTACGCCACGAACAATCTCATATCTCATTTCCTACAGCAAGACCGGTAGGTGCGTTCAAATCATGTTCGATTCGCACAAAACTAAAATGCCCCATGTTTTGCCAATGAATTACCCTGACGCCCGCGATGTTGAAACGTTAGATACCAACATGTAGATTTAGATTTTGGTGGGTGATGAGTAAAAAGTACATCAGAATATCATTACCATTAAAGGTTTCATCAACACAACAGGCATTAACGTGCAATGAATATTTGGACACATATAGCATGTCCATGAAAGCATTAAAAAATATATGAATTCCATTTCAACAATTCATAACGAGCTAAATATATTTGTATGTGTGGCATAGCGATAAACTATGTTTTTATCGGATAATATACGCCAACATAGAGAGCTCACTTTACCAGAAGGACATGACTGTGACAGTCTATTTCCTGCAAAGTCCACCATTAGTATAACATCAACAGCAATTCTTTAGCGATGATACTTGTTGTACAGAAAGCTATCGATCCGTGAAGGAACCAGACCGACCTCCGTTCATCGTTCCGACTTCTTCCATTGCAGAGCTCGCACGTACGTGTTTGTTACTTCATCTTTTTTTACGTACTCCCGCCCCCCAGTAGCATTGTACAACTCGAGGTTCTACAATTCCTGTACTCTTCTTAACTTGCTCTCTGGTGCTTTCACTAGTCAAACTCGGGTTATTCCATCTTGACCAGGGTCAACGTCTGCGATTCGTCTTGGGGGCCAAACACTTCTACAAATGTGAGGCGCCTTGAAGATCACCGCACCATCTACTTGGAGACTGCTTCTAAGAAGTGCTTGGTAAAGGTGAAACGCCCACTGTTCCAATAGGTACTCTTCTTTCCACAGGATCCACCTGTGATCTACCAACTTCTGACAGTGTCTTAGCGTCTTGCTGTCATGTGGAGTAGCCTGGGAGCTTTGAGGTTGGTTCGCTGCGGAGAAGCCAGTGATGAATGTTTTGTGTTTTTACACGTGGAGGTCAGTGGTCTTGAATTAGAAACACTTTCTTCCACCAACAGTACAATATCCGTTTGATCAATCTTGAACTTTTTATTAACGCCATAGCGTTAAAGAGCTCGTTTCGCAGAAATTCCTGTGTCGGTGTCGTTGGTTGTGAACGAAAAATCATTATCTTGTCCGTGACCGAAAAATCGAGAAAGATGCAAATAAAATAAATAATAACAATTTCCGGGCCCGAGTGAGGATCGAACCCAGGCCGTCTGCGTGGCAAGCAGGTGTTCTAGCCCACAGCCACGCGTCTGCTTGGAAATACAGCAAAAATAACTTCCACTGCTTGGAAATGCTGTGAAAACAACTTTCATGCTTTACAAACACACGTATCCTGTATACAGGCGTCACAATACAACATGTAATATCGCAGTAATATTGCGTGGTACAAGCGTACATTGCCATCGGGCGTCAGACCATGTGAATATCACAACGACATCGTGGTTTAAAGCCAGCCACCCATTACAAAAGGCACACACGTTACTGCGCGTAATCCCTTAAGACACCTTAGTGGGCACATAGCAAGTTCGAAAACATATCACGCGCGTAATGGACACTTTGCAAAATAATGAGCGCCCCCCTTGCGTATACTTTAAAAACACCTGTAAGTTGGCTTTCCCGCAGGAATGTTTTCCAACCAGAACCTCTCGTTCCCAGAGTGCTTTTCTAGCCAGAATCACGTTCACCCCCTCCACATTCCAGCGAAGGTGCGGGAGCACCACGAAGGCATTTCAAAGCACACCGCAAAAATGTCACGCCTCATTGTTTCCCCCGTGCAACAAAAAGAACGGGAGAAATTAAATAAAAGAAAGGCAGGGGGTTAATGATGAATGGAAGAAATATTTTGCCGGGTAGTCTGTGGTCGAGGCTATCTGGTGGAAAATAAACTTGCTCGCGCATGCGCAGTAACTATTTTGCAAGCTGTCCATTGCTTGTGGTTTAAAGCATGGTGCCCATTACATAGTGTCACGTGGTCGTGACGTTGACGAAGGGAGCAGTCGATGTCTTCAAGGCGAAACACTTTATTTGGCCGAACTTGTGGCCGTGAAAACGGAAAGTCAGGTTACAGTAATACACATTGGCACTGATAGCGGCGAACAGAGCGTCGGCCGTCGATCAAGTGAACATCGTTGAAACGCGCCGGCTTTTTGTAAATCACGCGTCGAACATTCTAGCCTTATCAATAGTCGTCGCGGAAGCTCTGGAATAATCTTGAGTGTTAGCGTCTTGCGTGCAATCTTAACAAAACGATCTACTACAACCGAGAAGCTTCTGGAACATTAAGGCGCGGTCTGCGCCGAGTACTGTTGATAGTCTTTGTGGGCGGAAACCGAATGCAGTAAAAGAAACGCTCGCGGCAGAAGCGTGCACTAATTGATTGAAGTACGCACTAAGGACAGGATATCGCTATCGGCGAAGCTGAAGGGTCCCCAATTTTGAATGACCCATTTCGGTCATTCATTACTAGGCAGATGGGAAACAGAACAACAAACAATTATGAAAACATAAAAAAAATCACAGAAATAATCAAATTTTACAGGAATACACAATGGATGATGCTACAATAAAATATAACAAAATACGAAAAAAAAAACATACAATAAACAGTGGCACAAATGAAGCAATGTCTTGAATAGGAAGTCAATACACATATACATACACACATATTATACTTATACACACTGAAACGCGTCAAGTAATGAGTAAATATTCAGAAATAGCACTTCGAAAAAGTCATAATAAAGAAAAGATGCTTTACAATAACCGGCAGAACTCGTGGTTGAGATTGTCCGAGCAAAGTCATCTGATGTAACAACATCAGGTGGCAAATTATTCCACTGAATAATTGTTCATGGAAAAAAAAATCATGTTTAAAATTGTTAGTTCGAGTGGTGTATGAAAGCAAGTTATGCATATGACGATGCCGGGATGCGCGAGGAGAAAACGGCTGAATGTATTTATGTACAGGAATATTCAGCTTACCATTATAAAATGAATGCAAAATTTTTTGGCGTGCGACTCTGCGACGATCTTCGAGCGCAGGGATGTCATTTTCTTTGATTAATTTTGTAGGAGAATCAGTCGATTTAAATTTAGAAAAAATAAAACGTACAGCGCATCTTTTGGACCATCTCAAGATTTTGAATGTCTATTTTTTAAAAAGGGTCCCAAACCACTGATGCATACACCAGGTTGGGTAAAAGATACGCTTTGTATGGGAGCGTTTTTAATTTTGGCGGGGCTTTTTTCAATTTGTGCCTCAGAAAACCGAGCTTACGAGAAGCTGATGCGCATAGGTTTCTTATGTGTGCGGACCAAAAATGCGTGTTTGTAATGGTTACTCCTAGGCATTTAAATTCCGAAACTTCATGTACTGGTTTTCCTTGAACATGGTAAGTAAACGTAAATGGCTGTTTTTTTCCTCGTCACACGAAGGAGTACTGTTTTGTCAGGGTTTAATATCATTTACGACCGAGTACACCATTCACTATCTTGTGTTAGAGCAAAATTTAGGTCCATCTGATCTTGTTGGTATGTTACTTTTTATACAGAACGTAGTCATCAGCGAACAATCGAATATTAATGTTAGACTCCACCATGTCAGCTATATCACTGATATAAATAAGCAAAAAGAAGTGGCCCTAAAACACTTCCCTGTGGAACACATGAGGATACTGGTAATGTGTTAGAAATATCCCCCCCCCCCCCTTCCCACGTCAACATACGGAGAGCGACTTGTAAGATAAGCATCTATCAAATTTATGACGAAAGATGGAAAATTCAGGATTCGGAGCTTTAAGAGAAGTTTACCGTGAGGAACACGGTCAAATGCCTTTCTAAAGTCCAAAAAATTTAAATCAAATTGTACAGCAGAGTCAAGTACTTGTGCGATATCACGAACTGTTTCAACTAGTTGTGTACTCGTTGATAATTTTTTTCGAAAGCCATGTTGTGCTTGAGACAACAGGTTACTATTTTCAAGAAAATCGGTGATAAAATAAGCAATAATGTGTTCAAGTACCTTGCAGCATGTTCACGTTAGAGAAATTGGGCGGTAGTTTTCCTTAAGCAGGCGGTCACCTTTCTTGTGCACAGCTACAACCGGGCGCGAGACGCCAGTCATCTGGTAATATCGCCATTTTAAGTGATTCAGAGAAAATAATGGTTAAAATATGCGATTTCGGTTCTGCATATCGAAGCAAGAAAGAATTCGTAATACCATCAGGGTCGCCAGGGGATTTGTCTTTTACGTCAAGTAACAGCGAAAACACATCTTGAAAGCTTATGAAACCCAATTCAGGCAAGGACGGAACAAGTTCAAGATCAGCGGCGTCTTGTGAAGAAAACACGGAATAAAAATAATCATTCGTTATGTTGGAAATTTCTGTCAAGTGCGTAACTACTAAGTCTTTCTTAATTTCTCTAAATCTGCAATATTATTTGATAAGCGCTGCCAAAAATTTTCTGGAATATTCTTTAGGAAACTTAGGTCGATGAAAAATATCGATTTCGAGATGCAGTTAACGTGCAAGAAAGTTTAACCTGAAGTTGTTCAATCATGTCGGGATTTCTGTTCGATTTCTTTAGGGCTCACTTTAGTTTTCGCTTAATGTGTAAAATGTAGCGGGTAATCCAAGGGTTAACCCTCCTTGTTTCAATATGGCGTTCAGGAACAAAGGATTCTAAACAGTGCTGTAAAGCGTGCTTAAAGTATAGCCACAAAAAATGACATTATTGTGGTGTTCCTGGTCTACTAGCTGCCATAATACATCAAGAATAAACTGGTCATCAGCCTTCGCCATATATTTTACCGTTTTCGTAACTGTTTTAGGATGTTGTGTGCAATTAGCAAGTTTACAAGTCACCAGTTTTAACTTATTGTCTGATATACCCTCTTCAATGGCCACGTCATACGAAGCAATATCTCTGTTGGGAAATACAAGATCTAGTATCGAACCATGATTTCCGATTTCCCGACTGTTCTCAAGTACCACTTGTTGCAAGTTCCAGGAAAGCATAATGTCATACAGAGGGCTATCAATAAGATTGGAAGTCAACTTTTGCGACCACGTAATGGAAGGCAAGTTAAAGACACCAGCCATTAAAATACGACGACACTTTAACGACGACATGTCATCGTGCAGCAGTGATAGGGACTCGGGAGGGGGAAGACGGAGGCCGATAGACAGCACATAGCACAAACATGTTGCCCCAGCATGACCATGAAAGCCTTTTACAAAAAGGCTGTCATGGTCGTCTATCTGCGCAAGTGCGCCGCGGCGAAACTCTTTTTCGGTATTATCGCCACGCCTCCAGCCTGACTAGTGCGATCGCGTCAAAAGATGTCATACGACGGAGGGATTACATTCACATCACTGATACCTCAATGTAACCATGTTTCAGACAATATGGCTATACGCGGATGATATTTGAAAATAACTTGTTCAAGCTGTTCAGTTTTATTTACTAACCTTTGCGCCTTGAAATTAACGCAGTCTAAGTTCCTTTTGTAGTGAACAATACGAGACGACGACGAAGCAGCCAAGACAGCAAGCCACAGCGCTGGTGGTAGCCATGCGACCCCAGCTTGCGCTTGCCTGGATTTTTGGCCCCTTGACGTCCCCGTTGTTCGTTTACGTTAGTACGAGAAAAAATCACGTGACATTTGGTGGAGGTGCGTGGATTCGACGTACGAACCTGGAACTCCACTCCCGTAACCTTCCCCCTGTTCGTGACATCAACATGGCCAACGAAGCCACTCTCCAGCCTGGACCTTCGGCCGTCCACGTCACGTGCGGCGCAGTGTATCCTCAGCGAGGTTCACCTATCTTCTCCAACGCAGGTGAATCGGATGTGGAAGACTGGTTGTGGAGGTATGAAAGAGTCGGTGCCAGCAACAAATGAGACGACGAGATGAAGCTTGGCTACGTCCAGTTTTATCTTGCAGACATCGCGAAACTGTGGTATCACAATCACGAGGCTGAGATTCCATCTTGGTCTACTTTCATGATCTCTATTGCGGACGTCTCTGGGCAGCCTACGGCTCGCAAGCCCAATGACCTTACGCTATCCGATGATCAACGATATACGATGATCAACGACCCTACGCTAACCACCGGTCACCATCTCCTCGACGATGCTCCCTTGTCCCCGATGCGTCGTAGACCTACTACGGAAGAGGGAAACTGATCGCTGTAGTTCCGGAGGCAAGAGCTGCATGCGAGTCGAACTTCCTAAGGCCTCCATCTTTTTCGCCGCAAAACGTTATTGACGTCAGTGTTGAAGGGACCGCCACACAAGCGCTTATTGACACAAGAGCCACCGTTTCTGTAATCTGCGAGAACCTATGCTGCAAGTTAAAAAGGTGACCACGTCGCTCTCAGGACTAATGCTCCGCACTGCCAGCTCTCAGTACGTCACACCTTCAGCTGCGTGCACCGCGCGTGTTGTAATTCTAGATGAACTTCACGTTATTGAGTTTCTCGTGCTGCCGTCCTTCTCGCACGACGTCATTCTCCGCTGGCACTTCCTTTTGCGTCACCGTGTCGTTATGTATTTCTCACGTGCAGAAGTCGCCTTTACGCCGCTGCAAACTTTTTCGGTTGACCCCCTTCCTGACGCTTACAAAGTTGTCGTTGCTGCGGACACAGATCTGGCCCCTCAAACGTGCAGCCTTGTAGCCTTGGCCTGTAAGGGCCACTCCAGACGGAACTGTGCTGTTCGCCCCGTCAGAGGTGTTTCTCCCGCCGCCGCGGCCAACGACTGCCCTTTGCTGTACTCACCGTTGAATCGGGTGCCACAATCATTATGGTTGCCAACTCGCTGACGTCCTCAGTTACTTCACTTCGCGGGGATTGTTTTGGCAACATACAAGACGTTGACCTCCTGCACTCTCGAGTTTGCTGCGACCAACCCCACCAACAGCTGAATGCCATGACACCACCTGTTGCCCCACCTTCCACTCCAGACTTTTTTCCACCCTTCTGATGCCGCTGATCTATCGCCGGCACATCGACGCGAACTCTTGGCCTTTCTTCAAGAGTTTCACTCTTCTTTCGATTGCGATCAATCGTCTTTGGGTCGTACAACGAGCATTATGCACCACATTGAGACCGATTGTCATGCTCCCTTACGCCAACGACAATACAGTTTTAGCGGAAGAGCGGCGTATTATCAACGAACAGGTTGATGATATGCTTCAGCGTGGTGTCATCCAGCCATCCCAGAGCCCCTGATTATCTCCTGTTGTGATTGCACGCAAGACGGATGGATCTATCAGATTCTGTGTCGACTACAGCCGGCTGAATAAGATAACTCGGAATGATGTATACCCGTTGCCGCGCATCGACGATGCTCTCGATTGCTTGCAAGGAGCGGAATATTTTTCATCTTTGGATTTACGCTGGGTTATGCAACTTCCAATGGCCGATGCTGACCGTTCGAAGACCGCATTCGTCACTCTTGACGGGTTTTACGAGCTTAACGTCATGCCGTTCGGACTCTGCAACGCCCCAGTTACCTTCGAACGGATGATGGCCAACATCCTTCGCGGCTGCAAGTGGAAGACCTGCTTCTGCTACCTTGATGACATCGTCATTTTTTCTTGCAATTTTCCGACACATCTTGTTCGTCTTCGTGCAATTCTCACGTGTCTCGCTGCTGCTGGCCTTCAACTTAACATCAGGAAGTGCCATTTTGCCGCGCGCCAGCTCGCTATTCGCTTCTTGTGCGACCGATGGCGGCGCTGCGAACGGCGCTCCGGTGACGCAAGAGCGGGGATTCGGCTTTTGTCGTCTGCTACGCTCTGGCTAAAACAGCAGCATTTTCGTTATAGTTCGCCTCGCGTCGCACGGCGTTCCTCGACTACTAGTTGCATTTTCTTGTAATGGTATTTCTTGAGATTACTGCTAGCATTTCAGGAGTTTAAGAAACGTTAACATTTAACATATCTTCTGTATACCCACAGCCATCGCGGTCAGGCTCATGCCAGGGGCGTAGCCAGAAATTTTTTTCGGGGGGGGGGGCACCGCATTGATTTCGGGAGGGGACACCTCCTAAAAATGGCCATTTTTCGCTCTGTAAGCCGTGGCGAAAAAAATTTCGGGGGGGGGGGGGGCACGTGCCCGGTGTGCCACCCCTGGCAACGCCAATGGTTCATGCCCCCGAGTTGGTAGCGTCACTCACTGGGCTGGATGGCGTTGAAATAGCTTACGTGAATGCGCGAACGCCCCCGCCAAGTGAGTTAAAGAGAGTCTACGCTGCTTTGAAATTGAAGCGCGATCAATTTTGCGGCTTATTCGCAAAAATCGGCGTTGTGTAAACAGACTTCAGTTGAACGAAAATTCACGCTCCACTCCCAATGGCAGTCATGTGGGCTTGTGCAGACACGACAGCCGACAAAATGAAATCGATAACTTCATCGACCAGCGGGTTCTTGCGGGCAACTAGCATAGATTGGGCGAGGTGGAGGCGAATAAGATCGCTCCGAATGAAACGCGAGTTGTGGTGTGCGTGGTACAGTTCGACCCTTATGATTAGAGATAGATACGCTCATGAGCCACATTCATGTTTTCGATCGCGCTGTGCTGCCTAATCGACTGTGCGAGCCTGTCAATGGCGATGACAGGGATGGCGCGCACTGTATTTCTAATACTCGGGCAACGCGATCCGCTGCAGTGTGCGCGTTTCACTTGACACCGATAGTACAGCTTCATAAACATTAGTAAATCGGCGAATGTGTCCAGGAAGAGGAGAAAGAGAGCTCTTTCCCACCATTCTTTTGGCACTTGTGGCTGATTATTGCTATTCTTTACCGTGCTGTAACAAGACTGAATATTTTAAGGTAGGAACCTTAGATTCCTCATCAAATGCGAAAATTGACCATCGGCGTCCCCCGTCGCCAGCGTCAGCACGAGTGATGCGAAAATTCATCACATGATGACGTCGTTATGACATCCCAGACCGCCGAAATTTGTGACGCCATAACGTCACGTCACATGATTACGTCATCACATGACATCGTCCCTTTGCATTGCCTCCGTGATTGGTGGGCCGATCTCGGAGGCGATGCAAAACCAGGCGATGTGTAGAAAGCTTCAGTGCAAAACCACGTTACGTCCAGAAAGCATTCGGAGGGGGGCGGCGAAGGAACAATACATCGACTCAAGAAAAAGATGGCTTTCGCCTTCGAGTCAACTTAGGCAAATGCATAAGGAACTCGAGTCTTTTTTAGTACACTGATCGCACCAAGACCAAGGCCAGGAGTCGACCGTTGAGACTGATTTACAGTATTTAATTGCAAATACATCTTCTTACGACTTTCGATGCGAAAGCTTTGTATTTATCAACGTTGGTATGATTACACTAATTTTGTCCAGCATATTTTCACACCACCGTGAACGAGTCAACAAACGTCGATTTATTAGCATAAGGATTAAAATATGTTGCAAAAAAAAAGAGCACAAACAAAAGAAAATCACTCCGGACAACCTACCAATATTTCAGGTCCCCGTCGTGGATCCCCTGTAGACTCACCCTGTTTATTTCGTGTTTCAATTTAAAGAACTTACGCCGCGCATACACAGCAGCTGCTGAAAATGTGGATTTAATCAAACTTTCTTGCCGCTAACGCCATTTAATTTATTTGAATGAGATCACACGTCGTTTGTCATTCTCCGAACGTAGGAATTGGGCCGAGGGGCAGGCTTGGCAACAGAACACGCGCAGCACGCGGTATACATTTATTGCGCTTTAACGCAGACATGGAAGCTGCAGCCCGAACGCTGAAGCCAGTGATCGAAAACGGGCAGAAAAGTCATTTTGAGTGCGCCACGGCCATAGAACAGTCGCGAAAAGAAAAATTCACCATAGAAGCAGATGTACACGCTAGCAGACGACACCAGGAGCAATCGACACAGTACGTGCTCCTGACGGCAACTCCGCTCGATTTCGCTGGGCATTTGGCTTGAACATTGAGTACAAATTGCTTTGTTAACTTGCCCATTAATATTTCAATAACTCGAGCACGATAGACAGGCCGGCAGCGTCGAGCAGCCTTCACGTAGCGAGCGCGCACGCGAAGAGCTGCATCCGAGTCCTCTGCCTGACGTCACACGCGAGAGGGCGCCACTCAAAGATCTCGAGGCGAATACTGGGTCACGTCGTCTGCAAGAAGGGCGTTCTTCCGGACCCCGCGAAACTTCGCGCTGTGGCCGAATATCCGAAGCCCAATTCCATGAAGACGCTTAGAAGTTTTATCGGGTTGTGCTCGTATTTTCGTCGATTTGTCCGCGACTTCGCTTCTATCATCGCGCCACTTACCAATGAACTGACAACCTACAGCGGCCTGTCTGCTTGGTCGCGGTAGTGGGACGGATCTTTTATAACGCTACGGCGCATATTAAGGTCGTATCCTACACCTCGTCACAAGCTGAGCGCTTTGTCTTGAGGCGATCCAGTCGGTCAGGTCTTGAAGTCAAGGTCTGGGTCCCACGTTGATCGCGAGCTATTCATTGTCTGTCCTCGCCACCCGCAGCGCGAAGCGGTTGAGTATTAGGTCCCCCGGAGTCGTGCGATGAGACGGACGTGTCCGCACGGGCGTTGCGGCACCAAAATGTACCAGAAAACTATCGATCCGCGGAGGAACCAGACCGACAGCCGTTCATCGTTCCAACTTCTTCTATTGCAGAGCTCGCCGGCACGCGTTCATTACTTCATCTTTTTGAACACTAGCGACCAGTTTCTTGAGGCGTTTCAAGTTGAGTTATGTTTGAAAAAAGGCGCGAAAAAAACCACGACAGACAGGCACGAAGGCAGCACGACGCGCTACTACCAACTGAAGTTTTAATCAAAAGCTTAGAAAGATATACACACCCATTACAAAAAACTCCCCCATCTCCCGCTAAAGGGAACCATGTGTGGATGCGAAACAGCGGGGAGATGGCTGGCTTGAGCGGGAAAAATGTCGCCGCTCCCGTTTCGCCGCAGCGGCCCCGGCGCTCATCGCGGTGCTGCGCAGGAGAGAGAATGCGGCACGCGCGCTCCGTCATTTTCATACCGCGGAACTACCGTGGCGCCCCCAGCGGAGTATGCAGTTGTCGCACCACCTGTCGTGCGCGCCACTCCGTAGAGTAGAGGATTGTAGGGGACGCGCATGCCACTCCGTAGAGTAGAGGATTCCTCTACTCTACGGAGTGGCATGCGCGTCCCCTACCCCTATCCCCTCCTCTCCTACGCTCCCCCCTTTCTCTCTCCTAGGAATCCTCTACTCTACGGAGCGGCAAACACGACAGGTGGTGAGACAGCTGCATAATCCGCTGGGGGCGCCACGGTAGTTCCGCGGTATGAAAATGACGGAGCGCGAGCGCCTCATTCTCTCCTGTGCAGCGCCGCAATGAGCGCTCGGGCCGCTGCCGCGAAACGGGAGAGGCGACGTTTCTCCCGCTCAAGCCATCCATCTCGCCGCTGCTTCGCATCCACACGTGGTTCCCTTTAGCGGGAGATGGGGGAAGTTTTTCTTTTTTTGTTGAAGGCATTATAATTCGTGCTTTAATATTGAAATAAATACTTCAAAAAGTTGAAAGTCCATGCATAATGGGGACGGCCGCAGTTTGTCGCACTTAGCTCTAAAGAATCACAGTAGCATGACTAATGATAATAAAAATAATAATAATAATAATAATAATAATAATAATAATAATAATAATAATAATACACAGTTCGAAATAGAAAAACGCAAGCAAGAAGTAACGTGAAATAGCAGGTACTGACTCAGTCTAAGACAGGCACTGAAGTTAAGAAAAAAGAGAGAAAGAATATGGGTGCTCATGTAAACACATAAGAGTAATCTTAGGATGAATTAATGCACGCCGGAGACAAAGAGGAAAAATAAACCACTGATGCACCCGCTTCTGTTGCTCGTGGAAGCATAGACGAGGTTATAACAAAGCCTGCTTTCGTTTTCTGTCTTTCCGAGAAATGGGATCAATATTTGGAGCTGTAGCTTCTACGAATGATAGACTACAGAAAATAATGAAAAAATCCATCCACTAATCGGCCAATCCCCTGCATTAACTATGAGCCACACAGCGGAAAACAACATGAGCAACCACACGAGTAAGTGGCTAGCGATGAGAATGAGATTCACGTCTCATTGTAGAAACTGAGCAACAGGACGCACTCGGTCGTATATGCATCAGCATGCCGTCCATACCATTGTCAACTAAACAGTTAGGATTTCCTGCGTAAAACGCTGGCAAACTGTGATGCCAGCGGTCCTGACTCCGCTTCACGTGTTTCTTTGTGATCCCACGTCATCTGTGTTCACTGTTTTGTTTGCGGCATAATGTGGTGACAATAATAACTGTTGGGGTTTAACGTCCCAAACCTACATCATGATTATGATAGACACTGTAGTGCAGGCTCCAGAAATTATAACCACCCGGGATTCTTTAACGTGCTCCTAAATCCAAGCACACGGGCCTCAAGCATTTTCAAATTCATCAAATGTAAGGTGGTGGAGCCTTTAAAAATAAAATTTCTGGTAGCGTTGCGTGTGCGTCTTCATGTGCCGAGCGCATGAGTGCCGAGAAAGCCAGACTGTCCCCACACGCACCTCTACTACTCTCACCGCTTCCTATAAGCGGGAGAAGTAATTAGAACGAGAAAGTGGCCAGGAACAGCTGCTTTATAATACGAAGCATATGCGGCGAAGCGCGTTTTTGAAGGGCTGGCTCGCGACGCCCTCACGGGGAGCGCGCCGATGTCGCTGTATAGAAAGAGCTCCATTGTACTCGCGGTGGCTGCTCAGGTTGTAAAAGAAGGGAGCGAGCGCGCGCCTCCGTGGCCGCGTTTGGGAGTTATTGGGGCCGCCGCGGGAGGCCGCGACGCGTCCGCGCGTGCACGCGTGATCGCATTGAAAAGCCGTGCGTTCAAAAAAAAAAAATGAGAAAAAAGTGTTCAATGTCACGAGGCGCGCGTGATGTACCTTCTTCCTCCGGGCCATTCCACCCTGCTTAGCTTCCAGTGCTTCCGTCGGGACGAGAGAAGAGAAAGCAATTGCAGCGTGGACAAATCTTTGTAACTCCGCTCGTACTGGAAGGCTTCTAAAAAAATTTGCGGCGGTTAATTCGTGAGGCAGGAAGCTCCTTTAATGAATCCATTTCAAGGCTACTTGGAAAAGTGTTGCAGGGCCCCTTTAAAAGACCATTTCATTCCTCATTATATGATACGCAACAAGGCGAATTCCGGCGTATTAGACACTCAGGAATTCATCACCGTGGCATCCCGAAGTCCGTTGTCTTCATCTTCCGTACATGAAAATAGTGTGTTCATTCATAGTTGAGAATAGAGAAGGGAATATTTTTCGCAATAACTATGAGACCTGTTCTAGATCTTTCAGCAGGTAATTCACTTATTGAATTCATCGGGAGCTCCTTCGATGTGCACTATGAGCACGCTAACAAGCAAATATGCAGGCAGCGAAATGTCATGAAATGTATCTTCCCACGGTGAGCAGTTGATAATTAGTGCGCCTAGTAATAAATATTTCAGCCTTGAAAGCAACGTTCCAGTGGTTAATTCTGCTGCTTAGATGCCCCTTCATCGACGCACCGACGCTCGTACAAGCCTGATACGTACCTACCACGAGGACCATTTCCTTCCCAGCTTCTAAAGTACCTTCAGCAAACAACTGAGAAAAAATCTTCCCACTTCAACGAACAGGTAATTTGGCAAATATATTTGAATTTGCATACGGGCGGTCTAGCGACAAATCCGCGACTTGACATTGCGCTTGTCTAAATACCATTCTGTTCAATTTACGACTAGAGATCACCCTTACACTATCAGTTGCTATTTTTTCATTGTATGTACAAAACTTGATTGAAGATCAAAGCAAGCAAAGAAAACAACAGACACAGAAAGAGAAGGTACTCAGGTCATTATTATTATTATTATTATTTGGTTTGCATACACATAAAAGACACGACGACACAGAGGAAATAGGGAGGGAACAGCTGACAACTGCTACCTGCACTCTGACCAATCCAAACTCCTCCACATTGCGGTAAAGACTGTTCGACGCCGCATACGTCGTACGCTATCTTTTGCGTGCAGCAAAACTTTCTGTCGGTTAATTCAACTATAACATCTTCGACATGTTGTCGATGTATAAAGAACTCGCCATGTGATTTCTACTTGTCGTTAGGTCGTAATACGAATGCGGTAAAACATTCAGAATGATTTAAAGTGATTAACCATGCATTCGAGGATTCAGTTTACTACGAAGTATACGATTTATATGCGTACACTACGGTTGCCTTAAGTGACCCTCAGCGGATATTTACTTAATGAAGGTACACGCCTGTGTGTACTCAGATGTGTTCCGAGAAAGTACTCCGGCTCTGATTCTTTGTCTTCTAACTGTATCAACCGATGGTACCCCAAGGATCGCGCGTACAGTCGTTAGCAAGCTTAACTAGAACCCTCCGACGCGTGACCTGGACTGCATTGACTGATGCCTGCGCGAAGCGCTGGGCGCTGTTGCCGAGATGATACATCGGTATGCATGGATAGCATGTCGGTATGCATGGGTAACATCTCGACAACAGAAACCAAAGCTACGCTGCGCTAGCGTCAATCAAAATGTTTCAGGACACGCTGCGGAGCGTTTGTGTTAAGCTCGCTGACGACTGTACGAAACAAAAAACCTTGAGAGACAACAGTTCTATATAAATATGAACGATCGTATTACTGTGGTGAACCATTATGCCCTGAAAGTTAGAGTGTATTAAGAATGGCGGGACGCTCGGATGTCTGGCGGTGTCCAAATAACCCACAGCATAAAACCAGACTTTCTGCTATGGCAGTTCAGTGTTACTATTGTGATGGACCTGCGCGCCCTTCCTTCGCTTTTGTAACGAGGCATACGAGGGTAATATCCCAGTAATGCGAGGAAGTTAGAACGACGCGGCGCAGACAGATACAAAATGAAACATTCGTTCCTATTTACTTCGACCATACATTCTCACTGTGCTTACTGTACCTATACACTCCCGAGTGACTGCGCGAAACTGTGACAGTCGAAGAGCATCTTGCATATTACCTGGTCTGGGGCTCAACTGCATTTTAGGTCCACTTCTCGTCTCGTATATTGAGGCATAAACTTGCAGGTGTCTCCTGAAATGCATATTTGAAAGTAAGTAATAGGAAAAATGACGGGACAATCACAGCAGTGTGAAGAGAACTTCAATATTATATTTCGGGATGTCAAGGCAAAGAAGCTGCTCCTCTAAATTTTTGTTCAAGCAATACACATATCTATAACGGCTTACCTTTCTGGAAGTCGCTATATAGTTATTTAACCTAAAATTCCGGAAGTACGGGTTGGTGTATATAAAAGGTGATAGAACTAACTAGACAGTCGTTCAGCATATCTAATGAGGAGCAATCTATATTTACTACATTTCCTTTAGCGATAACAAAAAAAGGTACTTTCAATGTCCCATACAGGTCGTTGGTACGTTATAATTATTATTATTATTATTATTATTATTATTATTATTAATATTATGGTTAATATTAAATCCGAAGCATTTCTTGACAAATGAAAGCCACCTAAACTGTTTCTACCCTCTAAGCAAAAAAATACCCCCACCTCCCCCCGAAGGGAATCGTGAGGAAATGCGAATGCATTTCGCGCGCGCTTCACTCCATTTATATATACGTGCGAGCGAGCGGACGGGGAGTGTGGGGGCGCAGGGAGGAGAGAGAGCGAACGGCGAGAGAAGGAGCGGCGAAGCACTGCACCTACCCTCTGCTACACTCTCCACACACGCGGGAGCTCCGCCGAGCTTCCCGCGATGCGAGCGCCCTCACACACCACAGCGTGTTTCCTCCTCTCCACTCACTCTCCGCTACTCCGCCCGCACCACCTGCTCCGGTTGCTAGGGGGCGAGGATAAGGCGCGCGCCCGCAGCTGTTGCTATGGGAGAGGGAGTGAGAGTGGAGAGATAAAAAAATTACACCATCTTCCGCTAAAGGGAACCATGTGTAGATGTGAAGCAGCGGGCGCTAACGCTTACACTGGCGGTGGCGTTGACGCTGGCGCTCATCGCAGCGTTGCGCAGGAGAGAAAACTGGGGATGCGTAAAGCACGCAGTGATGGAGCGGTGTTTCCTACTGGAACATGCCAATCGCTGCTAATGGGCAATGAGAGACAGAAGACTCCGACTGGACACAGAGACTCGCAGTCCGCTTTTAGTTAACGCGCACGCTGCGAATTTTTATTGTTCAACAACGCACAGGAGAAATCTCCCACCGGCACCACCTTGGAGGTCAAGATCCATTGCCATATATACGGTGTGGCCAGTGAACGGTTGTGCAGCGCGAGCAGTCGGTTTTTTCAACCAAGAAACTCGCTAGCAGACGCTGCCTGTGTCGGCGTCGCGAGGCGAGAGAGGGGGAGGGTAGGAGAGGAGAGAGAGGGGGGGCGGGCATGCGCAGTGGGAGGTGTGGACGCTGCGGGCAGGGATGCCTAGAGGAGAGAGGGGGAGCGTAGCAGGGGGAGAGAGGGGAGGGAGGCGCATGCGCAGTGAGGGGTGTGGTTGCGGCGGGGGAGGGATGCCTAGAGGAGAGAGAGGAAGAGAGGAGGTTTTTTTTATTTTTATATTTTTTAAAGGGTTTGCGCATGCGCAGTAAGGGTGGTCACGCCGCACACCACCGCCACCGGATTAAGCTTCGCCATAAGATGCTTCACATCTAACACCTGCCGGCGCTCACCTCCTCAACCTATCCTCCTCCTCCGCGGACAACGCCGGATGCCTGACATAGCCCGACTATGAAATGCATTCGCATTTAAAAATTAAGCAGATCCCAAGTGCCATGGGAATCGATGTCATGCGAAGCATGTGGATGTAAGGTGACTGGGTTGTAATATAGTTTATTGAGCGAGACGTTACGAAATGACGCTAAAGATCTACAGATGATGCACACACAGACATATGTTGAACAGTCGCATATGTTTCATATAACCAGTTGTTTACAGCTGTGTAACGATGCCAACAGATACATGGGTATTGCCAACACCAGAAGCCGTAAGCTGATATGTATCGCTTGTACTTGCGAGGATGGTAGCCGTGGACAGTGCTACGTGAATTAACTACAGTGGTTGGTGCTTAAGTATACAACTGACGTTAACCCGACATGACTCCTTCATCATAAGTGTACATATGTAATGTTTTTCAATTTAGATAGCCAGAACTGCAACCACAATTGGCGTTTCAGCAACATTACGCCTGCATAGCGTCTTTTTCCAAAGCAGATTCGAGACCTCAAGTGACTCTGTGGTAGAATACTTGACTGCCACACAGAAAGCTTGGGTTCGATTCCTGCTGGGACCCTCTGATTTCTATTATTTGCATTCGTGGGGTGAACGCCACCGATGTCGGTTTTACCTAACGCTATCGCATTTAAATTACCTGTGTCAACGCTGCCGAAGTCAGTTTTTCTGAACGCTCTCGGATTTAAATGACCAATGTCTGTCCTCGCCGTTCCTGGGTAAGCATCAATTGTCAAACACCTGTGACGCATGTCAAACACCTGTGACGCATACCCGCATACCGCAGCCCGTGGTATACGGGTATGAGCCACACGTGTCTGGAGAAATGAGTTTCACGACGTACGGACGCACGCGACGGGAATTTCACGTTATACAAGTCACGACCAGCCAGTCGTATTCGTCAAATCCTCTTAGCCTCCCATACTAATTTTGGTCGGCCTCAAGTAAGGAGGCGATCACCAGAGCATGCAGACCTAGGCGGCTAGATAGATAGATAGATAGATAGATAGATAGATAGATAGATAGATAGATAGATAGATAGATAGATAGATAGATAGATAGATAGATAGATAGATAGATAGATAGATAGATAGATAGATAGATGAAACGCTCAAAGTGCTTGCAGTACGCAAAGAAATGTTTCCGCATTTAAAAGAGCACGTGTGACTCTTTTCGGAGAGTTCCGAGTTGCCACGTATACGACTATCTTTACAGAGGAACGGTGACTCACTTGGTGGGTCAGAGTCGGCGTGAGTGAGTCTTTAGGGAAAGACGGAAAGGTCAGAAAATGGGCTGTGGAGAGCACGATAACTGTCTCTCAAGTGAGGACACCTTAACCGATACACTCGCGGGGGAATGGGTATTGGAGGGAAGTGAGAGTGTAGAAGAGAAAAAAGTAAGATTAAAGAGAAGAGATATGAGAGGAGGAAAAAATAGGAGAGTTAAAAAAAAGGAGGGGGGGCGGATATGCGGAGAAAAAAAAAAACAAGAGAATAAATTTGCGTGATGGGAGGAGGAGTACTGCCCGATTCATATGGCGAGCGGCTTATATAAGTCGATCGGTTAGGCTGGCTCCTCAAGAAGGCCGAGAAGGGCCGCAAGGCCAGAGCGGCGACGGTCCTCGCAGCCGGTGGGATGGAGGATGTCTTGAAGGGTCACACACGGGAGGCCGACGAGACGGTACTTAATGACGAGCCGCTTGCGCGCATCACCGAGAGCAGGACACTCACACAAGAGGTGGGACAGTTTCCACCGCGCCGCAGTCGGCGCATTTTGGTGAAATGGCGCCGCAGAGGCGATGCTTGCGTTCCGGGGGCCACACGGAGGCGGTCCTCAGGGCAAGAAGAAGCGCTAGCTCACGACGTGTGAAACCAGTCACTGGCAGGAGAGGAGGGAGGCGTCCGGCGGCGACCTGCGCGTCAAGATGCTCGCGCACTAACTGCCGGCGAAGGTTGTTGGGTGCCGAGTTGAACAATTGAACAAGCTTGCGTAGTCCGTCAGCGGGGTCTCGGTGGAGTGTGCTTGTTTGGCGAGCTCCTCTGCAGCCTCGTTACCCGCTATACCGACGTGCGCTCTAGGAGAGTCCTCGGACCCTCTTGGGAGGAGTGAAAGAACTCTCATGCAAAGGATCACACTACCACTCCCCGAGGCAGTCGGACGACTCTTGTCGGTGACGCTCCTACGTGGGTCAAACGACACCCACGAAAGCTTCAAGCGAGTCTACGGTATTTTAAGCAGCTAAATTGACCCTTGCTCTACTTTCGCGCAAGTACTGTTGCAAATAGTGATGTATTCATTTTAAGCAACTCCAATAATACCTGCCATTGTGCCCAGCGACTGGAAAAAAAAAGCAATAGCTCAATTCTACCTTTTCAAACACTAGCAATTCAAACACGCACAGGACGAGAGCGAACTAACAACGTTCACAGCTCGACACTTAACGCGCTGCTCAAACAAAAACGACGCACGAAACGTATTCACAGGTACAGACGAGCGCGAACTAACAAGCGTCACAGTTGTTACTTCGCTGTGTTTCAAAAGGGTGCTCTTTTCGCAAACGGGGGGACTGCAGCGAGCGATGTGACCTTCGCGCGCCCGGTAATTACAACGCTATCGTTCTGGCGAAGCCCCATTCACCGCCACCGCGAGATAAGCGCGCGCGTGCACGAGCATCACTCCTCCCCCTCCCCGAAGGGGAGGGGGGGAGGGTAGAAGTACGCGCCGGAGAGCTAGGAGCGCCTGAGAGCGCGCGTCGGGACGATCGGGGCGCCCAGAAGCCACGCCGGGCGCGGCCTTTGCGCCATCTCTTTGGTAATGCTGAAAACACGCTGAAAACTCGCTGTATATAAATAGCTCCCCGTTTGAACGTTGAAGGACGTTCGCCTTCGTAGCTGAGCGGTTAGCGCCGCGCGCTGCAGATCGATAGGTCCCCGGTTAGATGCCGCGCGTCGGAAACATTTTAGGGTCAAAGTTCCTCTTAGTCTAACCTTGTCCCGCGTCAGGCGTAACCGGCAGTATCTCGTGATAATGATGACGATGACGCTGATGACCATGAAGAATAAGCGTGTTCCAGACCACCTCTAGTTCCCATCGTGTGCACCGAGGAAGCAGAGCGTCGCGCAGGCGGTGTGGCCATCTATGTCAAGCAGAACACTGTAGTACAATAAGGCCGTCCACCACCACTACAGTCACTAGGCTTAGCAATGGCTAGGCAGGTGGTGTCTGTCGCCCAGGTTGGCTCCATTCCTTGATCTTGCTTGGATGTGCTTGCGGGGGCTTAGTCCATTCCTCCTTCCCGCGTCCTACACCCCTCCAGAGCATGCGCGTCCCCTCTCTCCCTCTCCAACGCTCACCCCCCTTTCTCTCCTCTAGGAATCCTATACTGTACGTAGCGGCGCGCGCGTCCCCTCTCTCTCCTCTCCTACGCTCACCCGCTTTCTCTCCTCTAGGAATCCTCTACTCTACGGAGCGGCGTCCGCGTTCTACATCCCCACAGCTGATGTGCGTCCTCTCCTCCTCTCTATCCTCTACGCTCACCCCCCTCTCTCCCCTCTAGGAATCCTCTACGGAGCCATATAAGAACCCCCTATCCCTCCACTCCACCGACCATAAAGCCGTTATAATGAAGGGGGACCGGAAGCCACGTCACCATTTACGAATAAATAAAATTTCTTGTATATATACACACAGTTTTTGTCACGTCTTTGATGATGTACTGGACGAACATTCATGGAAGATTCACGGTTTACCGATGAACCTCCAGAGCTTGGCCCACTCATCATCATTTCACTTCGTGGATATGCTGTGATTTTTGTCTGAATTATTTTTCTTTGAGGTTTTTATAAATATATAGATACATATACATACAGGGGACATGACTACGACGGCGACGCCAACGCCGACGGCGAAAACCAGCCGAGAGTGTCCATATAATTGCTATCGCAATAATAAACCGCAGATATCGGCATCATGTTTTCATATTTATTCCTGGTTGGCCCTTAAGGTCGCGCGCGCACGGTTTCTTACTCTGCGCGCGAAACGTCTCTCGTTTGGGATTGCGCCTCTACAGAAGACTGGTAGTTGCTGCTGTGTTGTTGAATTCCATACCAGCAATTTAAAAACACGAAAGGGTTGATGACAGCAGTGGCATTCCACCGACTCGCAACAGAATGCACGAAACAGACAACCGACAGACATGGACGGCTGTTGTGCGCTGTTCAAAGTAAGTAAACTCGAGTTGCATGCTCTGGCAGTTCCCATCGGAGTTCACGCATTCTGAGAAATTGATTATGTGCACTATGCACTAAAAAAGTCCGTAGTTCACTTCTGCATTCCTATAGTGCGCCGATCACTCGAGATTCTGTGAGGTACTAGGCCGCTTCCTGTTCGCGCCGGCGTAATTAAGGCAAAAAAACGAGTTGCAGGTAGTACATATCACGTTCATGCTGTGCGGTGAAAAAATTCTGTGGAATTCTGAATGTGTTGACATAAAGGCAAGTGACGGCTGCACGGAATACACCGCGGCACTTGCAGCAGGCAATGCAACTATCGTTTGAAGGTCCAGCGCGATGAAAGCTTCGAAACAACCAAAAAAACAAAAAAAAGCATTACGCATTTTAGCGCGCATTGAAGTTCTCCAGCGCAAAGACGCAGCGAATAAGCTATTGCTATGTGAGTAAGTATAGCCTGGACGCACGTGTATTTTCGATTGCGACCAAGTGAACATTTCTCAACAACGATTACCTTGCCCTCGCAGATTGCACATTGCAACCTCCATGATTGAAGGTCTTTATCGCAATCAAAAGCCAACGTGTGACTGTAATGCCAACCAATGTTGCGAGAAAGTCTGCCCGAAAAATAACGCATGTGAAATTGTGATGCCAACGTGCGGCATAAGTTACAAAAAGAAAAAAAAGAATACCACCGTATTGCTTTTTACTTGCTTGATGCGGGGAGTAAAGTACAACATGTTAACTAAAAGCTATCACTGCGTGATAGCTGCGTGACATAACGCTCTACATAAAAAGCCTTCCCAATGGTATGCAGTCGCAAACATCGACAGTGCGAAATTCACACAGCAAAGTAAAGAAAACAGGAAAGTCATTGTGAATGTAAAATAAGAACACTATGTGTATACCTCTCATTCCACGTCGCAAGCGGAGCCGCCCTTTAATGGTGAAACACACTTCCCCCCCCAACGAGGAGGATGGCATCTACGCTTAACGGAGACTAACAATTACCAGTGTCTTTTCCGATCGGGCGGGTTGGGTCGTCTCAATGAGGCGTTTCCAGCATTTTCGAAGTCTAGTCCATTCAGTTCCGCGACGAGAGACCGGTTCTCCAAATGACGTATGTATCTATCGGACTTACTCTATTTTACCTACTTTCTTCACAAGCACACGCGCAAGGGGGGGGGGTTGTTCCATGTAGTTCACATAGATATGTAGAGTCCGTTCAAAGTACCGATATTTATTATCGATAACGTCACATACGAGGAAAGTGACACTCGGTGAACCCTCCCGCGAAAACAATTTCTGGCTACGTACGCCCCTTTCACAGTATGATTCGTCTGCCACTTTCATCATGCCGTTAAAAGTGTTAAGCATGTTGCCCTGCATGTCTTTTAGTGCGTCCATGTTCTTTCTTCCAATGAAGAGTACCTATGGAGCTGTTTTGATGCTGCCGCTTTCTTTGATTACCGCCTTTATGCTTTTCACGTTTTAGTGCCTTATGACCCTGACATTTTCTTCCAGATCATCTCGGTACGCTCAAAGAATTTCATTCTAAATGTGAATTTATTCGTTGTTATGTGCTACAATTGATTTATTTGCCTTTTGTTGCTTTGGAGAATTCGCGTGCTTTTTGCCTTCGTGTTTATCTCCGGGTTCACTTAATGTTGCAGAAGTTGCGGTTACTATCATTAGCTCTAGGCCGTTATTTCCTTAATGCCGCAAGGAAGGATTGTTCTTATGCAGGTTGCAGACTATTATCTTCCGAACTAACTTATGCAAAGTACATTTTGGGGCGACAGTGCTAAGGAACCCGTTCCGCAAAAAATTAGATGTCGTTGGCATCCGCAATCTCCGTGGCCGAATTATATTCGTTAGTTTAAGGGGAAGTCGCAGCGCGCCGCTATCGAATGAATGCGATAGCAAGAAATTGGAATGTCACACAAGAACGACAAGCAGCTGGAAAGTCGCAGCGCGCCGCTGAAGCGCAAGGAAGGACGTTTAAAAAGAACACACAGGTATACACAGGACAATCGCGAACTAACAGCAGTCCCAGTTGTTACGTCTTGGTGTTTGAGCTGCGCGCTCCAAGTGTCAACTATGAAGAACCCGACGCTCTTAGATACTTCTTTTTAGGGGCGAAGCTCCTCTTAGTCTAACCTTGTCCCGCGTCAGGCGTAACCGGCAGTATCTCGTGATAATGATGACGATGACGCTGATGACCATGAAGAATAAGCGCGTTCCAGACCACCTCTAGTTCCCATCGTGTGCACCGAGGAAGCAGAGCGTCCCGCAGGCGGTGTGGCCATCTATGTCAAGCAGAACACCGTAGTACAATAAGGCCGTCCACCACCACCACTACAGTCACTAGAGTCATGGCGGAGAGCACAGAGGGGCAGCTTAGCAATGGCTAGGCAGGTGGTGTCTGTCACCCAGGTTGGCTCCATTCCTTGATCTTGATTGGATGTGCTTGCGGGGGACTTAGTTCATCCCTCCTTCCCGCGTCCTACACCCCCTCCAGAGCATGCGCATCCCCTCCACCTCTCTCTCCTCTCCAACGCTCACCCCCCTTCCTCTCCTCTAGGAATCCTCTACTATACGGAGCGGCGTCCGCGTTCCACATCCCCACAGCGGATGTGCGTCCTCTCCTCCTCTCTCTCCTCTACGCTCACCCCCCTCTCTCCCCTCTAGGAATCCTCTACGGAGCCATATAAGAACCCCTATCCCTCCACTTCACCGACCATAAAGCCGTTATAATGAAGGGGGACCGGAAGCCACGTCTAGCTACCGTTTACGAATAAATAAAATTTCTTGTATATATACACACAGTGTTTGTCACGTCTTTGATGATGTACTGGACGAAAATTCACGGTTTACCGATGAACCTCGAGAGCTCCGTGGATATGGTGTGATTTTTTTCTTTTAAACTGCCGCGCGTGTAATGACCCCTCTGCGCCTCCTGCCACGAGGTGGTGTTTGACGCCAGGTGTGCCTAGAGTTACTGTATATGCTCCCTACGGGAGCAGAGTTGCGCATAGGTACGCCATCTTGCCTCGCTAGCAACCATAGCTATGCGGCGAAGCCGCACTCTGTTTTTGCGGGCGACTAGTTTAAGCCTGTCGCCGATCGCCAGTCGACGTGCCTGGCGTGTCAACGATCGGTGATGAAAGAAGAAACACCTGCTTTCGGGACTGTGCCGTGGGAGTACAAAAGCGTTTCTTAGTCTATCCGGTAACGAAAAGGCGTATTGTAGAGCCGAAAACGCTGAAAACATGCGCCGCCGCTGCCGCCACGTCAAGTGGCGCCAGCTATGGAGGATAAAGAACTGACAAACACGTAATATATGTCTTCCGAGCTTCCGGGAGCACCCAACGCCACTCGGTAAGCCTACAGCTTCGATTATTTCAGCATGTTTTTGGAAAACGGTGCCGAGTCGACGTAAATACTTTGCTGTCGAAGCTTAAGGAGATGAATCTAAAGCAAATAAAAGCACCAGTTCGTAGCTAACGGGCTACAGAGCGCGCGACGATGACTTGATAGATTCTAGGTGGACGACAACCGCTCTCGGCGGCGTAGCCATGTTTTCCGGGCGCAGCCTGTGCATCAGCTTCTCCGCAGGGCATGGTTGCTAGCGGCGTTTGGAAATCAGATGCGCAACTATGCTACCTAAAGGTAGCATATACAGGAACTCTAGGTGTGCCCGGCGTTTCTTTTTTTTCTTCTTTCCATATCGCGAGTGGGTTCGGAAATGGGCAACTTTTTTGTGCGCGTCTCAAGAGCCGTTTTCAAACTGAAAGAAAAAAGTAGGAGCGTTGCGTAATAGACAACACGCTAAAACTACTCCGAGATCTGCATACCACCAGTGAAATATCGTGTATACAAATACGCGCATGCATGGTGCGTGGTAGAGTTGTCTAACGCGGCGCGCTGCGGAGCGAGGGGTGGCTGGTTCGAATCCCCGGCCCGGTTCTTTGTATTTGTTTCGTGATTTTATTTTCTTCGTAACTTATTTATTTGCTGTACATATACATGTACGGGACATGACGGCGACGACAACGGCAGAAAACCACCGATAGTGTCCATATAATTGCTATCGCAATAGTGAACGATAAATCATCGATTTCATCGCGATCATCAGTCACGTTATCCATAAAGCGTGCATCTAAGCAGGCACGTAAAGGTTACTTAGCTGCTTCATATAATGCCAAAATATGGCGAATTGAGTGCATCACCACAGAACTAGCAGTCGCCAACTAGCAGAGAACAAGCTAACGGGTTACATCACGCGCACAAACGTTCCTTCCCTATCGCCGTGGTCGAGGTGCCCACCAAAAAGCGATACATAGCAAGCAATTGGGAAGGTGACGTGAACGGAACCCGACAACGCTATCGCTTTTTGCCCTTAAACGCGAAGCTTAAAGGGCCCCTAAACGACCTATGAAAATATGAAAAACGAGCGTGTTATTATCTGCCGGCGTTTCCCGTCTTTGTGGCACAATTCGTGACGCCAGCAGCTTGTTCACGGGAAGTAAGGATGAAATAGGCTCCTGATTGCTCAATATACGGGAGATATCTGTTTTGAAATGTCTCGCACCCTGTTGTGCCATGCAGTGGCATGCCCGTTATGTCTGGCCTCGCATGGCTATCGTGCGCGATAAACTGATTTCACTGTGTTTTGTGTGATTGCGACAGCGCATGCGGAGATAGCAGTGTTTAGTCGAAAAGCGCCAAATCGTGAATGGCTCAATGCTTAGGGCTGCCATTCCAGGGGTTTTAGGAAGAAATAAGTGGTGAGGAGGAGATAGTGCTCGTAGGAACGGTGGTGAAGGAAAGAAAGTACTACTGTCTCGCCTTTGAACTCGGTGTGGTTTAGGGGGCCTTTAAGAACCTCCAAGTTTTTGCTGGCCTAGAACTTCTTTGTCTTGAATTGTTTGCGTAACTGCAGAATATCAAATCTATTTCATTCATTGTTAGGAAAATGACTCAACGGTTGGACGACGCAAGGCGCAGAAGGAGGCGCTGAACAAACGGGTGATCACAGCATGGAGCGCTCACCAGAAGCGATGTACACAAAGAAGAATGGAGACGGGAGTACATGAGAAATGAAATGTGTGAAAGGGCCCGATGTACAAGAAATTAAATGCGCATAAGTTCTTAGCTCGGGTATTCGGTTTTCGACGATTCTTGGCGAAACAGCCAGTACTACTGTCTTCAATGCTTCAAACCGTGCTCGCCCGTTTGGTTGGCGCCCTGTCCTGTCCTTTTTTTCTTTTTTCTTTGTTTTTTTTTTCAGCACCATTACGTTAAATAGCTCGTTTCATACAATTTCCGGTGGCTTCGAGGGCGGCGGCATCTTTGGTTGTCAGCTAAGAAGCAGTGTTGACCGTAAGCGAAAATTCGAGGTAGATGCAATTTAATATAGGACTAGAGGGCGTTTTCAGTTTCGCTTTCCCAGAGTTACTGTATATGCTACCTATAGGTAAAAAAGTTGTGCGTAGGTCTGGCAATAACGTCGAAGCCCTCTTCGTTTTCGCAGGTGACATGCCCACTGTGTCGCTGATCGACATGTTTGGCGCGTGGAAGACCGGTGATTAATTTAAGTGTCCTGGTTGCAATCACGTTCGCTGCGGCTGCGGCGGCGGCGTAGAGAAATACAACAATTGGTCCTAGTTGCATGCATGGTTGATACGCGCAACTCGGCTACTTAAAGGTAGCATATACAGTAACTCTGGGCATAGGCGGAGAGTTTTCATATTCCAGGAGGGGGCGGGCAACCAATTTGCTTTTCCACATAATCTCGCTATATATATATATATATATATATATATATATATATATATATATATATATATATATATATATATATATATATATATATATATATATATATATGTATGTATATATGCTTTCGTCAACCTGCGACTTCGTTCTTAATGCGACCAAGGTGCCAAACTACCTACTTGTCACTGTCCCATGCTCCAAATTTTAAAATCCTGAAAGGAAAAGGGGTGGGCATAAGCAGTCCCCGGTGAAATAGCTGCAAGACAGGATGACCAACAGTCCGTTGGCAATGGATGAGAGCGTAAGCCAAGCTCTTAAAAAATATCGTGGGCCAGCGCCAGGGGGGGGCTCCGCCCCCCATGAAGCAGCTCGGAGGGGGGCCCGAGCCCCCAGCCTCCCCGTACTCTCCGCCTATGACTCTGGGCCTTCATTGAGAAGCTATGGGAGGCTAGCAATTGAACAAAAAATGCGTGCGTGCGCGCGGGCGTGTGTGTGTGTGTGTGTGTGTGCGTGTGTGTGCGTGTGTGTGTGTGTGTGTGTGCGTGTGTGTGTGTGTGTGTGTGTGTGTGTGTGTGTGTGTGTGTGTGTGTGTGTGTGTGTGTGTGCGTGCGTGTGTATGTGTGTGTTAAGGTGTGTGTAATGTAATAACACCATCTAACTCTAATCTGTTTCGCTGGTTCGTCGTCCATTAGAACATTTCATTTCCCATTTGATGGATTCCGAAAATGTTTTACACTGCGCTGTGTTGGTTTCGATCAACATGATAACGTGTCATCATGTGACAACGTTTTAACTACACCCTGAAAAATGATCGACTAAAAATGATGTCTTTTTGTCCCACAACAATAATCGTCATGCGGCTTGCTTGCGCTTCCTTTCTTGAAAACTCAGCGCTGACCACTTTCCTATAAAGAATGATATGTCACGCTGATAACGCGCACATCGTTCGTGACCTGAAAGTGCCGGGCGCGCGGCGATAATGCAAGGAAAAGAACGCAAGATAGATGACGATTATTGTTGTGGGACAAAAAGACACCCTTTCTACTCGATCATTTCTTAAAGTGTAGGGCACGTAAAATAATCGCGTTTCGATATCGTCACAAACGGTATGTTGGCGAAACAGGAGAGCCTGTTAATGTTATATTAAACGGGCATAGCGTGGACACGCCCAAGAAGCGAACGAAAGCAGTGGCGCAGCATCTTAATGTAGCAGGTCACAACTTCGACGATCTCATACTTTACAAACTTCAAATTTCCAGTGCCCAAGAGACAGAAAATTTACAGTCATACCTTATTCACTCGTTTAATATACTCCATAAACTTAAAAGGGGGCGCTTGAGCCCATCTGTTACGGTACGTACGCATCTAAAAACCGATGAGAGTTGAGCTCTTTGAATTTCTAACCAATCATGGTGAAGTGGTGCATCTTTTTGAGAACCTTGCTACAGCGAAACGTCTACACCTCTCTCTCCCGCGTTCGCTTGCTTTCTTATTCGCGGTATACGACTTTCCTTTTGACTCACCCAATTAATCGCGGCAGCCTCTCTCCCCCCCCTCCCCCCACGCCGCCCCGCTTATGCAGTTGCCCTCTGCTCCTTTTTTGCTTACATTCTAGGAGGTGGTAAGAAGCACATACACACAAGCGTGAATGAGGTAGTTGGAGATTGAAGAAGTCAAGTCTGCTTGTCGATACGCTGGCTCAGCAGTACCCCTGTTTCCGAATTTTCGTCTCGTGTCATTTCATATACAGATTTGTAATGCCATACCAATTTAGGCATGCATTAAATTAATGAAATAGACGGCAGAACACCAAGACTGTGGAATGTAAATCATACCGTACATGAGAAGCATGTCATGCTTTTCATTTTATGACCTGTCAGTTATGTTTGTGTTGTCAAATTATGTCATGCCAATTTTCGTATGCATCCCATCAACAAAGCGGCCAAAAGACCAGAAAGACCAGGGCGACTAGGTAGGTAGGTAGGTAGGTAGGTAGGTAGGTAGGTAGGTAGGTAGGTAGGTAGGTAGGTAGGTAGGTAGGTAGGTAGGTAGGTAGGTAGGTGTGATGACGTTGTGGGCTCAGGCCTCGCACACACAAGGATGGCACGACGGACACATAGAAGGTTTTAATGGGGACATGGTACGGGACTGACGGGCACGTTGAACGAGCACAACACAAATAAAACACACTCGAGTCTAGTGTCTTGCCGGTAGCGTCTGTGCCGGTAGCGTCACTCACTGCACGTTGGGCACCTCGACGACGTTTCCTAGTAGGTCCGGGTATTAGTCGGGACGGAGGCCCAGCACTGTAGAGACTGGGGCATCGCCCAGCATAGGACAGACCAAGGGCACGGATTGGCCGCACCGGAACACACCCACGCCGGGTTAATGGTTGTCCCAGGAACACGAGCCTTGGTTGACGGCACAGCTGGCTTTGCCAGGAACCCACCCAGGTCCCGGCCAGCAGCTTAATCTAGCACCATGGCCGATCCTCCAGCGCGAGCTCCGCTCATCCGTGTCTTCCTTGTTGTCGCAACCAAAATTTACGCGCGCAATCGGCCGCGGACTTCAAATAGTCTAAATTCTTACCACATTTCCCCCCCCAATTTCAAGAAGTCGAGGAGGGAACAGCAAGGGAGCGGTGAATACTGTCACACGTGCACACAGGCGACGCATGGTATTCGACGATCATCATGTCGTTAGTCCAGGTCTTTCGTGTTCTTGTGAAAACACTGCTCCGAGACTTCTCGTTGAGGTGACCATTCACACACTAATCGTTCGCGCAAACCTGAGGCCTTCATGCAATGGTACGTGTCCGACTAGGTTGCGTGGAGCTGGCAGGTGTTATACAACCTAAAAATCGCCTGGTCTCGGACTGCATTTTTGGCCAGTAAAATTCACTGACGATACGATCGACCACCCGCCTTGCAGTGTGGTGCCTACTGATGACTCCTACATGCGCCAGCTGCATGACGCTCTCTCGAAGGTCCGTTGGCACCACCAGCTGTTTGAGTATTTTCCCCTCTGCGGCTCTGTGTTTTCTGTATAGGATGTCATCAAGGAGATAATACTCATTTTTGTGGCCGTCCGCTATCGTCATCTTCCCGACCTCCGCGAAGCAGCGTCTCAACGAACCATCGTTTTTTCTGTAGATCCTTCAATTTCCCTTGCTCAATCCTTGTCATTGCAGCCTGCAGTACCGGCAGTGTTGTAACCGACTGTGTCTTCGTGGGAAATAACTGGGTCTTCGTTTCCTTCCTCCCAGCGAAGAGGTAGGCAACCGACACGTCGCTGTGTTTCCTCTGGCTCGTGGTTCTGCTTTTAGCCGTATAGATAATTTGGTCCATTATGTCTGGTAAGCGGGATCGCGCGATACACGACATCTTCATGGTAAGATTACTGATCCCGTCGCTCACACAATTGTCTGAACTCGCCAGATATTTTGGTGGATGGGCACCTTCGATGTTTCCGAGCACCACGTCGTGTAGGGGATCTTGCATGCACTTCACTCGAGCGATGCCTGTAAAGAACGGCGTGTCCAGGAACACGATGGCTTCCGGTAGGTACTGAATCGTTCGATCCAACATGGACACCGCGCTTTTCCTTCCAGTCATTCACTCCTTCTGTACTAAAGCTTGCCGCACTATTATAGTGTTGCAGCCAGTGTCACCTAAGACGGAAACCGGTTGTGATAACAGGAAGCCTCTTTCGACCGGCACATTTACGTCTTTACTTTCGGGTCTTGGGATCGTTAGTGTCGTGCCGATGACTGGTACGATTTCCCCGCTCTGTATTGAGACACATCCATCTCCTTCTTTAGGGCTACCTGCTAGCGATGAGGCCAGCATACATGAAGCTTGTGGTTGTCCCTTTCCTGGTCTCGGGGCGGCTCCTCCTTGTCCATTTCTGCGGAACCATCTTTGTTCCGCAGGATTTTCTTGCGCTCCGGACCAGCACTCTGCAGCGTGATGACCAGCCTTGTCGCAGAGGAAGCACCGGTCTGTGGGTCTAGATGCCTTCCTCGGTAATGCTGCGTGCCCGGAAGGTTCCGCCGGACCTCCCTAGGGGACTTTTCCTTGCAGAGATTGGTTCAGTTTTGTGCCTCTATAAAGCAATCCGCATTCTTCGCCAAAGAGTCAAGGGTCCTGCAGTTTCTTTCTTTGAGGAATACTCGCAGTGATGCCGAGCAGCTTGTCAGGAACTGCTCCGCAATCATGGCGTCTCGGAGAGAGTCGAAAGTCCTATCTATTTCACGCATTTAAAGCCAGCGGTCGAAGTATCCAGACAGTCTTCCGGCGTACTGCAGGCCGGTTTCGTTGTCTTCCGGTCTTGCGGTTCGGAACTTTTCCCGGTACCCCTCATCGGTGTATCGAAAGCGCTGAAGCAGGGTAGCCTTCAGTTGGTCGTAGTCCGTGGCCGCACTTGAGTCGAGTCTGCCTATGACTGCCAAGGCCTCTCCTGTCAGACACAGGCTGAGGGAGAGGGCCCATTTCGAGCGGGGCCACTCTTGGCTTGTCGCAACTCGCTCAAAGCGCTTCAAGTAGGCGTCTAGATCGTCCCGTTCCTCGTTAAACGGCGGGATCAACTTGTGGGGGCTGAACACGTCTGGAGCTGCCCTGGTAAGTACCTGTCCCGCATTTGGACCAGTCGCCGCTCCTTGCGTACTGCCCGTCTTTTCCTGGAGCTCGATCTTGAGCATGAGTACGCGTTCTTCGGCCTCCAACCTCAGACGGTCTCTCTCTGCCTGCTCTTTTGCGTCTTCGCGCTTTTCGGCACGCTGGTCCCGTTCCCTCGCGATTTTAGCGTCAGCCCAACGCTTGAGCTCCGCTCCCGCCATTCCAAGGTCTTTGCCTATGGCGTACAACCTCTCGAATTCCGTCATTCCCTCTTGTGTGCTTGTGAATCCTGGGAGGCTCGCCAAAATTGTGATGATGTTGTGGGCTCAGGCCTCGCACACACAAGGATGGCATGACGGACGCATAGAAGGTTTTAATGGGGACAAGGGACGGGACTGACGGGCACGTTGAACGAGCACAACACAAATAAAACACACTCGAGTCTACTGTCTTGCCGGTAGCGTCTATCGTCGCGGCGGCGGTACACTCACTGCACGTTGGGCAGCTCGACGACGTTGTCCTGGTAGGTCCGGTTATTAGTCGGGACGGAGGCCCAGCACTGTAGAGACTGGGGCGTCGCCCAGCATAGGACAGACCAAGGGCACGGATCGGCCGCACCGGAACACACCGACGCCAGGTGAATGGTTGTCCCAGGAACACGAGCCTTGGTTGACGGCACAGCTGGCTTTTCCAGGAACGCAGGTCCCGGCCAGCTGCTTAAGCTAGCGCCATGGCCGATCCTCGAGCGCGAGCTCCACTCATCCGCGTCTTCCTCGTTGTCGCAACCAAAATTTACGCGCGCAATCGGCCGCGCACTTCAAATAGTCTAAATTCTTACCACAGTAGGTAGGTAGGTAGGTAGGTACCTAGGTAGGTGGGTAGGTGGACAGATAAATAAATAATAGATAGATAGATAGATAGATAGATAGATAGATAGATAGATAGATAGATAGATAGATAGATAGATAGATAGATAGTTGCGCTCATTTTCTATGCTTCTTATTTTTAAAAAATCTGTGTTTGTCAGCGCATCATCCGCCTCAGCCTGTTTGTCCCGTTGCTTAAGCCGTTAGTGATTTCTTCTTGAATGCTAAATATAGTGTGGTCCAAAGTACGAATTGGATATTGCCAATCAAATGAAATGTGAACTCGTGATTAAGCGGATATACTCTGCTCGAGCATATGGAATTGAAAACACTTACCGTGCTCCGGAAACTTCATAGAATTGTGTGAGTAAATACAATCCGGGACCCTGTTTGTTTACTTTAAAATATATACACTTGTGAGTTTGTCCCTCAGTGCACCTATCAAAACTCCGGTATCGGGTCCATATTTGCTGGTCTGTATTGAGAAGCTGGATATAAAATGAAGGACACAATTGCTGTCATCAGATGACGAAGAAGCACTAACGAAGTTTCAACGATTGATACACGACGAGTGAGAAGTTGTAAAGTGCTATTGGTAAGTAAAAACCTTAGTGACTTTGTTCTACGCTGGCGGATACTTCTGCCGCACTGACAGAATGTAAGATGTCGGAGAAGGAAGAGCGCGCAGGGCACAACATAACCAGTGTGGCGCTAACAGCAAAGTGGCGTATGTGGCATAGAAGTAAATTAAGATGCCGAGGACATCAGTGTAACTTGCGCGAGAAAACGTCCAATTAATTCCGTGGAACCTGTGGTAGCTGCTATAGTATCTTCTATCTAAATATGGCCATAAGTCCAACAGACACCCAAATGTGCTTATAAGAATGACGTCACTACGCACATTTGGGGCCCGGCTTGACATCCACGCACTGTCTCTTTTAGCAGGGTTGCGCAGTGGTTCATACAGGCCTAAAAGAATGTTAACGATGATCAAAACCAGTCAAAAATAAACTAGCAAGGTCTAGACTAGTATAAACTACCAAAATAACCGAGAAATAATAGAGAAAGTCTGCCTCAAATCGCGGAAAACGCTTCTGAAATACGCACTTCCTCAGGTTTTCTGTTAGTGGAACTGCATTAGCCCCTTCTGCCCCGGCATCGTGAATTCCCGCAGGTCTCACACGTCAAAAGAAAAATGAAACCAATACATATACTTTTTTCTCTCGCGAAAAGACGTGCCTTCCCCCAGTTATAGTGTCTTAGATGCAGGGCGAGTGCTTGGGACGGCGGCACCAGCAATATATCCAAAGTGAAGCCAAAACAGAGTCAGAGCCCTTGCGGCGTTGCGATATGTACCCAGCAGTATATGCACGTTTATAGGCTGCGCTCGGCTCTCCCAAAATAAGGCGGAGGTATACTGCCGGCTTCCCACTCAAGAAACCCACATTCGAGCTGCAAGTATAGGTGGTGTTTTTTAACAGCGAAGCTGCCTAATTACGCCGAACGTAAACGCTTTGGAGCGTACAAATTTGTACAAAAAGTTTTCATTATGACCAGGTGTGTGCCACAGAAATTGGGCAAATCTCACAACTCACCTCTGGTCTACAAAAAAAAAATAAGTTTGCTGCAGACGGCGGGCAAACATCAATTAAGATTGCTGGACAGATGTAACCAGTAATTAAGAAATGCTTTCAAATCATCGGGATTAAATGAGTAAGAAACACCCTAGCCGCACGTTCCCGCTTCGCTGAAGCAGTTGTGCGGAATGTGTCAGCGGTGTGTGGAACGAGGGAGTTCTAGGGAACGGGAAAGGCAACGGCGGCTGCGAGAAGACCCCTGAGGCGGTGGAAGCCCTCCGCGAATAACGGCGTGCCCGTAGATCTACGTGACGTTGTGAACGCTCGGTTTCAGAGCGAGCCTCTGTCTTTGGAGGTTCGACATCCGCGTCGTTTGTGTGACTACCTGCGGTTTTACTCCAACTTCCCTGCAATGCTAAGCAAGCTAGAAACAACCTAAGATTATCCTAGCTAAAGCCTAGCAACAGCCTAAGAAGCAACCTACAAACAACCTAGGATCACCCAAGCTAAAGCCTGGGGACAACCTAGAAGTAACCAGATTAGACTTGAGAATAGCCCAGATTCATTGTTTCAGGCATTGCGGGGTCTTTGTGCAAGCTTGGCCATTATTACAGCGAAACTTCCATGAGTTGCAGACTCTGGTGGCAACGGCTGCGGCATAGTTCGTGCAAAACCCGGCACCGGCGTGTGCACAGAAACGCGGGTGTACACAAATAAGGTCCTCGAAGATGCGACGGTCACAAACATAATTGTAAGCGGCATTTTCGAATAATTATGTTCTCTCGATAGCGGGCTTGTCGGCGATAAGCCTCTTCTGGTATGGTAATGCGAGCTTTCCCGCTGACTATTTGCCATTTCACGTTTCCACATTTCATTGTTGTCGTTATTTATTGCATTAATTGCTTCACGCATGATCGTCGTTAATTCTCTCCAGAAGCACAACTGTCGCGCTGCAAAGCACGTCGGTAAAGGTCAAAGTCCAACATGGAGGAAGGGAAAAGTCTGGAGAGTGTCCAGCGCAGTGCGATAGAAAGAAAAAAAAAATTAAGAATAATAGTCCGTCAGGCAAGCGCACGACGAGCTTCGCTTGCCCCCCATTTTCCCGATAATGGTGGGGCTGCAAAATTTTCTATTTATTTTTTCAGAAACTTAATAACTGATTGGGTCACTGTTGTGTGGAGTCAAACAGCAACAGAATAACATTGCAGTATTAGGAAGTAAATATCAGCACTCAACACAAGCCCTAATTAAAGAAATATTCCGGGCAGCTCTACTCCGTTAAAGGCGTCGAAACAGAAACACGTGCCCCCTTTAGCCAGGCTCTTGCATTTGTGTCTTCCAACTCTCTTTTTTATGTTTTAGATATGAAGCATCTTATGGCGAAGCTTAATCCGGTGGTGGTGTGCGGCGTGGCCTCCCTTACTGCGCATGCGCAGACCCTTTAAAAAAAAATAAAAATAAGAAAACCTCCTCTCCCCCTCTCTCTCCTCTAGGCATCCCTTCCCGCGGCAACCACACCCTCACTGCGCATGCGCCTCCCATCCTCTCTCCCCTCCTATGCTCCCCCCCTCTCTCCTCTGGGCATCCCTGCCTGGGCTCCCACTGCGCATGCGCGTCCCCCGTCTCACCCCTCCTACGCTCCCCCCCTCTCTCTCCTCTAGGCATCCCTGCCCACAGCGTCCACACCCCACTGCGCATGCGCGTCCCCCCCCTCTCTCTCCTCTCCTACGCTCCCCCCTCTCTCGCCGTGACGCCGACGCAGGTAGCGTCTGCTAGCGAGTTTCTTGGTTGAAAATGGACTGCTCGCGCTGCACAACCGTTCACTGTGCATCCCGTATATATGGCAATGGATCCAAGGTGGTGCCGGTGGGAGATTTCTCCTGTGCGTTGTTGAACAATAAAAATTCGCAGCGTGCGCGTTAACTAAAAGCGCACTGCGGGTCTCTGTGTCCAGTCGGAGTCTTCTGTCTCTCATTGCCCATTAGCAGCGATTGGCATGTTCCAGTAGGAAAACACCGCTCCATCACTGCGTGCTTTGCGCCTCAGTTTTCTCTCCTGCGCAACGCTGCGATAGCGCCAGCGTCAACGCCTGCCAGTGTAAGCGTTATGCCCGCTGCTTCACATCTACACATGGTTCCCTTTAGCGGGAGATGGTGTTTTTTTCTGTTTTGTATCAATGTTCTTAGTTAGTATACTGTATGTTAAGCTACGTGGTAGTAAAGGTGTTTATTACAGTATCGCATCTCATGTCGCCCATTCCATTAGGTAGTATGTATTGATCATGAATTTAGGCTGTATTAAATAAGGATTCATTAAGGCGAAAGCCTTAGCTGCGTCATGAAATGCGAGAATTGACGGTTCACGGGCCGCCTGCGTGCCAACACGAGTGATGCAAAAAATCATCGAAATCACGAGATAACCCCACCATGTGACGTCATCAAGACGTAACACATCGCCGAAATTCGCGTGGTGTCTATGCTGTAATCATGACGTCACATAACGTGATGTCTCATGAGGAAGTCAGCACATGAAATTCTCGCCTGGTCAAGGGTGGCCCGATTCGGGAGGCAGTGCAAAACCGCGTTAGGTGCAGAAAGCTTTCGAAGTGTGGCGAGGCAGCATCAATACATCGACTGAGAAGAAAAATAAGATGACTATCGCCTTCGAGTGATCTTAGTCCCGGGGTCTCAGACACGCGGCTCGGATATGACCGCTTTCGCCACTTTTCAACGCGATAGCGTTAAAGAGCTCGTTTCGTAGAAATTCCGGCGTCGGCGTCGGTGTCAGCGTCGGTGTCGGCGTTGGCGTCGTTGGTTGTGAGCAAAAAATCATCATCTTCTCCGTGACCGAAAAATCGAGAAAGATGCAAATAAAATAAATAACCAAAATTTCCAAGTGAGGATCGAACCAGGGCCGTCTGTGTGGCAAGCAGGCGTTCTACCACAGAGCCACGCCTCTGCTTGGAAATACAGTGAAAATAACTTCCTCTGCTTGCAGCGAAAATATCTCTCATGCAGCGAAAATATCTCTCATGCTTCGCAAACGCAAGCGTCCTTTATATAGGCGTCGCAATGTAACATGTAATATCCCAGGAATATTGCGTGGTACATGCGTACATTGCGATCGGGCGTCAGAATATGCGACTACCCTATCGAAAATTCTCATATGGCACATATGGCTCGTATCCAATAATCTCGTATGAACACATATGAATCATATGTGTTCTCGTATGATCATACGAGATTATTGGATATGTGTCATACGTGTCATATGAGATTTTTTGCTAGGGTATCATAACAATTTCATAGTTTAAAGCCGGCCACCCATTACAAACGGCACACACCTTACTGCGCGTATTCTCTTAACACCACGTAGTGGGTGCATAGCCAGTATGCACTAATTGGTTGAAGTACGCACTAGGGACAGGATATTGCTATCGCGTTCATCTCTTTAAGGCGAATATTAAGGGTCCCCCCAAATTTTTTTTTACTCTATTAGTAAGTATGTTTGTGAGCTACACCATCATGACTGTTCAAAAGCATTGTTTTTCGTGAGGTACCCCATGTGATCACCACCTCTTCAAGTATAACTGAGAGACAAAAGCTATATTTCAGAATCGGCGTCCTGATTTAGTCATCTTGGAGATCGGCATTTACATGTTCGAATGCTGATACCTAGTGTCCTCCAGAAATAGCCTTATGTAGAATATGGAAAATGTTTATCTTCAAGTATGGTGACGTTTCCTGACATTTTGTACCATCGGCCCCTTCGCCCCCCACTCTTATCTTCTTCACCGCCCCGCCCTTGCGTGACTAAATTGTGCGACTGCGGCCCGCTGGCGTAGGTGAGTTTGACACCCTTGAGACCGTATTCAGAAAGATCGCAAAAGGCGACAGTCGCAAAAGTATCGCCTGTGCTGCGCGCTGGTTGGCTATGGAGCGAAAACCCGGAAAGTGCGGACGCCATCTAGTACTTCCATCGACGTGACGCAGCTCTATGGCGCTCCTGACATGCCTGGAATAAACGAGCACACCTTATCGCCATCGGTCGATGCTGAAGTCTATCATTGCAGTGACATGGACGGTAGCTTTTAGTATTCAAGCTTTGGAGGACGTGGGCAGCATTTTTTACTCTGAAGATTTCAACGGGCATTATCTCGATGTGTTTTCAGTGCTCGTTCTTTTGCCAGCGCGTGTTTTTTCGTGTGTGTGTATTGAATGCTCCAGATAGATTACCCGTGCATTGCTCGTGTGGTTTATCGCTCTCGAGGACACATGTTGAAATGTTGACGCGATGTCGCTGCGTCGGCACTGTATAGCTGAGCTCTATGATGATGCCGCGTTAAAAGCTCAGCAAAAATATATTTCAGACAAAGCGACATTCTTTAAATACTATACTGAGTTTTAAACAATTGCACAAAACACGTTGAAAGCACTTTATCATTCAAGTGACCACAGCCAAAGCTAGTCACTGCGTAGAAGCCTGTATACGCTCGAAAACGCCACACAACACCAGCATCACCACGACACTATAACGTCTACGTAATGGGAGTTGAACTTTGTTTAACTTACAGTACACTGACTTTCGTAGTTCAATTCAGACTCTGGGAGCTTGTTCGTATAACCTCCGCTTTCCCCCCTTATCGCACTAAAAGGGAAACTTGGGCTAGTTGCTGGTTTGTCGTTGTGAAGGAAAAACAGCGCTAGAAAACAGAGGAGGACTAAGGAACCATCTTCATTATTATATTTATTTTTTAGAATCAACAAAGGAATACTTTTCCACCACACAGTTTCTTTTACTATGTCGCTTATGTCATTTTTCAGTGACATTATTTAACCTTCAGAACCTAATACACGACAAAGACATAGTATGCACTCTAAATCACATGTAACCATACCCTCGGACCACGCGCAGCGGTATACGGATATGCGTCAAAAGGGACTGGGGGGAAGATTATTTTGACGCACGTGCCAGGCATGTCACTTAATTTGTGTCGTGACCTCTCAATTGTATTCTTTATACCCTCACGTTGTATGCCTTTGCAACAAAATAAGTAGGTGACCAGGAGAGCATGTAGAAGTAGGCTGCTAGACCGATATAGAAAGGGGTAGACCGATGCATAGAAAAAGCCTTTGGTTAGCAAGTAATGTTTGACATTTAACACTACAATAGGGCATCTAGTTTAACAACAAGACAGAAGATAAACGCAAAATAACAATAAAGATAACCGAACAGGCGTACAATGTACATAGCAAACGAAACGAGCGAGGTTGCGCCTATTAATATAAAATAAATTCATGGGGTGGTTGAATGGAACGTTGATGCGGTATGTGAAAACAATTAAATCACGATAAGACACATTTGCTTGAGCTAGAAACTGAAGCGTTGATAATATGTATGCTATAACAACGCGACTGCAGAGCACAAGATTCAGACTACAGAGATGTTCACAAAATAGTATCTTTGTGCTGACAATGTGTCAACCATTTCAATGATCCAAAATATTTCTTTGCTGGAATTATTTGGGCATTGCAAAAGTACTACGAGAGCGTAGACTTGAGGTTACCCCTTTTAAACTTGACGTACACACAAGACAATTGCGCGTTAAAGTACCGGCACATCTATGTAAGGACGACCGAGTACATGATGGATGAGAACTGCTACAATATGTATGTGGCGTGTGTTTTTCAAAAAGAGCCATATGCAGAAACCGAAACTAGGCAGAATATCACGGGAGCGTCAAGCGCGCCAACGTATCGCTGACTTCTAAAACAGTTGGAATTAAAATTGGGGAATTCCTGATTGTAACGTAACTTCAAATGTCAGTTTCTTATAAAAAATGAGCCACACATTACATCTGTTTCAATCAAACGGAGTCACGTTCACTAAACTAGCGCTGCCTGAACAATCGTGACCATAACAACTAACATAGTCTCATCCAATTTATTTCAATTGTGTCCCACTTGCTTTGCAATCGCGTTTACGTTACACCATCAGCTTTTTTTAGGGCGTGTTGGCACTTACTGAAGGACATGATGTTCTTGGACAAAACTTGAATATAAAGAGTAAGATGCCGACTTTCCTACTTCTTTTTGCCACTTAGTGTTTCTTTTCGAGCTCAGCGCTACAGTATCATGTCTTTCTTTGGCTTCAAGATGGTATATTTGAAATAAAAGACAAATGAGATGACGATAATGGGCACCAATTTATTCCTTAAAGAAGAAGTGATCCGAAATGGCATGGCATAAAACGAGCTCAGAAGCACAAAATGAGCTGGGGCACTCTTCGAGGCCTTCAAGATGCCAAGAAAACGAAAACGCTGCCGACAGTCTAGAATAGCGCACCTTTTGCCCGGAAGGACCACTCACTCGTCCAGTCTACTCATCGTCATTACGCCCGACGGAAGCACACGAATAATGTTAATTTTATCTCAAAATATTGCTCTATCGTGCATTCGAATCGTTTTAGACTTCTTTCACGAGCTAATTCAAACCCAAATGATATGTTCCAATCTATAGGAGCCAAATGCCAAATAAAAAATTTTACTTCTGAATACCGACGATAGTGGGCTATGTAGATTTTAGCCGCAATATAGATTTCAGGTATTTAAGGTACAAGAACACACTGGCAAAAAAGCGTTGGAGCAGGACCTACCATATTACCAGTAGCAAAAAAGTGCGTTTTTTTTTTCAGTTTCAGTTAAAGTGCATTTGGCTCTTTTTTTGAAAAAATTAACAAAAAACGCCACATAGAACCCTAGTGAACACTGGATTAAAAATGCCTTATACCTGTATTAGAATACACGCTCTATTGTTGGCGATTTAATAGCGCCTCAAATAATCACTAAATTGCAAATACTTACGCATTTAAGTTCATATATTCCAATCCCATTGATTTCATTGAACACACTGATCAAAAGTGTGACAATTAGAGAAGACACCGATTTGTACATCATTCAGGCCCTAGAACACAAAGGAATTCCTCTTTACAAGAAGAAACAAGTCATTCATGCAGTATTGGTATTGCACGTTTATTTACTAAGCTTCGATGGTGCCATCACCTACCGCAGATGTAGCACGCTCACGCAACACCTCAATTTTAAGCTCCAAATTACGTTGTCCTAAGGGGTGGCACTTTTTACGATGCTTTATGTAAAGCGCTTCGAACCGTACCGTATCTTGTTATTTGGGGAAAGTTGTCAAGGCATTGCAGGCAGTTTGCAGAGGCACCGGTACAAATTATACACACCGTAAGCGATGCCACTCAAGAGCAAGGAGCCCCAAATTACTTATAAGTTCACTCTCTTCGTCATACACACGAAACCTCTCGGAATCGTAAGCGCTGCCCATGTAAGTTGAATGACTTCCCCGAAAAAGTGCTTTTTATCAAGCGCTACGAATGAAGCTGAAAATTTTCTAGTGTACCTTCGCTAATATGTAAACCACTTCCGATTAATCATATTAGGTAGTCGACTACCGTCAACAAGAAATCCATCTGCATCTGACTATAGCTAAACTCGAGGATATATATAAAAAAGAGCCTAATTGAACTTTTGATTACTGAGAATGTGTACTTTTAATAATAATAATAATAACATCAGATTTGAATTGACATCAGCTAAATCACATTTTATTATGGCTTTGTCTTACGGCTATTATTTGGTACAGCATCAGAACGGCGGCAAGTATTAATAACCATACTGCCCCGTGGTGGAAAGAAAAGAGGACATAAACGTGGTACTGTAGCCCGAGTCGTTCTTTAGATCATTCGGACTAAGTTATCATTTTCTCTGGTCTACGGATCTCTTATGTACTTCGATTCAAAAGCAACAATGTATTGCGATGAAGGTTACGTGTGGACAAAATTGCTAACCCTAAACTAGCATGCTTTGTTTAATTGATAAGTGTTGACATTTTATACCCCGTATAAGTTATGAGCGCTCACCCAGTTTTAATATTTCTGTTAGATAACCTCCAAAACGGAACATAGCTTAACATATTTCTATAGATTAATGGTTAACTCCTAATTTTCATCGAAGCTCCGCCTTTCAGTATCGCACATCCTTGCCGTAATAAACAGCTATTTTTCGAATTCCTCGACTACTAGAGGAAAAATTCTACTTTAAAACAGCTGGTGCATGGGTCAGTTGACGGAGCGTGAAGAATTCTGCAATGCAGACATTACAAAAACAAAATGCTCGACCAAACGATGAATACACAAAACTTATTGGAGAGGAAGAGATACTCGGATACCTACGTTGCCCCATGCGGTATGCCTAAATCTTGTACGGAGCACAACTAACAACGCGCACTTGTAACAATCACCTGAATTCAACACAAGCATGCTCGGTCGAGTTCCAAGAACTGTCGTGTTTGCACCCGTCATAGATATTTTTAAAGCATTGTTCCGCCAGCCACATAGATTTGCTCATTTATAATTCGTATTCTTTTTCTATACCCGACGCTTCATTTGCCACGCGCTGCGGAAAGGTGAAGGCCGTAATAATAGGTAGGTGGAATGCCCCTACAGTAGAATTTAATGATTATCAGCAAATGGCTGATGCGGCCATTTTTTTCCCTTTAAACAAAACCGAATTGTCGCATACCGCGTGATATTCGTGTCCTGCTATGCGCTTATGGCCTTGGGACCTTGCCACTCAAGAATGGTAGACACGGAGGTCACTTAACCCACGATACATTTTTGAAAGCTACTGTGCGATCAGACTATATTGTTTAGACGCTGTGCACAAGGTGGCTGCTCCAGCCAGAACGGGCCAATGCTGATTATTGTACAATCCTGAACTTTCTTTATTATAAAAATATCGAGCAACATGCTCATTCATGCACAAAGTCTGGAAAATGACCAACAACGGCTTCGGCAAATTCCCCACTTTGAGTCTGCGCTCTCTCTACTTCCATGTTTCAAGATATTTCCTCAGAAGGGTTTCTCCTTTTGTTCTTATTTTGCTGTGTTTTTTTTTTTCAGGGAGAACACATTCGACCTATTTTTAACATGCGACCATATAAATATGCCTGAGGTGACACCGACTTCGCTACTAGTTTTTGTATTATAGCGTCGTGCACCCATACTATTCGTTCTCTTCAACAACACTGCGTGCCTTTGCTGTTTTCTTCGTTAATATTTACGAACTACCACTTACGTTCTCTCTAGTTGAACATATAAGAAGAAACGTGTGGCCATTTTGAGAAACAATGACGCAGCTGAAAGCAAATACGTAAAATATGAATAATGCAGCTAAACAGTAGAAGGCGCCGCATAAAAGTGGGTCAAGACGGCAACAGTCATCAATTTCACTGTACCAGCCAACACAATTTCAAAATGGTTCAAGTCTCCACGTAATCGGCAGTTGAGCCCATACAATCAGTGGTATGAGATGTGATTCCAAAAGAATTCGGCGAAACAGCAGCGAAGAAATACACCCAGAGTGTCCTCTTATGGCGATCGAAATGATGCGTCAGCGCTGTACTTGGTGTAATTACCATGGTAATTATACCAAGTACAGCACTGACGCACCATCTGCAGAAACACCGAGGACGATACGTAAAGGGGAGAAGTGTGGTAGCCACATCGAAACCGTATGCGACACCGGTGTGAGGCGATTAAGAAGGGGCGAGTAGTGTGATTTTTGATCCGGATGATGTTCGATATCACTCCCTCGTGTTTCTGGCGTTTCTGCTGCGTTGCCACGTAACGTGGAATCTACTTGTCGGGTGGCATCAGCAGGGCGCCTGATATCTTTCTTCCAATCCATTGGATCGTCCTGCAGTCTGCTGCTCTTTGCATCCTCGTCATTTCCGGCGTATTCTGTGGAGGCAAGTGGTATTTCGGTAAGGTCAAACAGTGCTCAAAAGAAGGCGCTACCCGCAACCGCCGAAATTCATCGAAGGTGTAGTGCGTCAGGTATCAAGTCAGCATGCTTGTGTTTTTACGCAAGTCTTAACTTTCGTAACCTCTGCATCGTTCAACGAAATCTTTGTGGGAAGTGTTATCCTATTACTACTATTTTCTACCACAGGTGTAGCACTCCATGTGGATCGCATATATTCGGATTCGGCAAACGAAACAGTTAAGAGCCTTGCCTTACGAGCGTGGCTCGTATATAATAAATTTCTTGCCGTCAACGTTATACCTTACCGTCGTTTTTCTTGTTTCATACGCTTTGTTCTGTACAGATTTGTCATGCACGACAGACGGACAGCATTCTTTGTTCAGTCACCATAAAAATGCATGCATTTAACGGTCAAGCACAAACAAACTCTGTGACATATATAAGCTAGAAACAAGTTTTTACCGCAATTCTTACATTCCTACCAAGCACAATTGCTATACGGTGACACTGTAAGCAGAAAGCATACATTATATTCATTATACATACCAAAGAATAGGGCCACATTCCTGTGAAACATTACGCTGAGATGGTGCGTCTAATAGCGTGCACCAGTCCGAGAAGCCCGATACTGTAATGCACTTTACTGGGGACACACCTTTTAAATAGGTGCACAGAACGACAATATTCATACGGGACACCTGCACTGGCCTTGTTTAAGAAGGACTGTTACCAGTTACCGAGACAAAAGACCAAGGACCATCAATGCCAACAAATGTAGCCCGAAAAATCAACAGACCCAGAAGCCCTCGTCCTCGTGTATGTTCTTCTACTCTGTGCGTTAATTATTGAAACGATATTTATAGCTTTTGTTTATTACAAGTGAAACATGATGAACTGAATAAAATGTAAATGCTCTCTCTGTAGCGTGGAACAACCATTAGCAACGCTTGTGGACACGTTGGCGCTCATCTCGCATTGTCATGTGGCTGTTGCGAAACGTGCGTCCTTCGATTAAAACGGATATGACTGATGTCTGTGCCACTATGGTGTCCAGAAAAAATGAGGTATTGAGAAAACAGCGCCTGAGACAGGAAGAGGTGAGAACAGTTGCACCCTGTCTGATGTATTCTTTAGTGCCCTTTCAGCCCCGTGCTAACCAGCCCAATACATGCCACCATGACCCTAATCAAACGATTACCTAATGTTAATGCGAAAGCTTTAAAAGTCTATGTTCATACAGCATCACGGAGGTCCAGAAGAGGAGTGCGGCCAATGGATGTCTTTCTCTGCGTCATGGCGGGGCTCATGTCAGTGAACAAAATGAAAATCGGCCAGATGCTTAGAATTTTTATAACCTGAAAGCGAAAGCATTTCGCCACCGGGAAAGTCTAAAAGTCACACATTATACCTCAGGCTACTTTACAAATCATGAGCTATTGCTTGGCGTGTGGATAGCTAGCGTCCGCCCAAAATTGTTGTGAATGGAATGCGCATGCGCTGTGAATCAACTGGACAGTGGTACTGATGTGTGTTCTTGGTGGTATGCATTTTATCGAGTGCGGATAAATGATGGTATTGAAACAGTGCAGCTGGCATGGCCTTTCATGGCATCTGAATAAATAGAATATGCTTTGACAAATAAAATTATGTTGTATAATTGGCATACTCTCCGTTCATTTCAACTAATAAAGAGAAAGTGGCTTGAGATTTTACATGTACGTAATCGTAGCACAGCAGGTGTTCTACGTCAGCCTGTTAGAAGATAAGGTGATGGCTACTTTTAGTCCCACATACGTCAGTATAACAGTTAACAGATGTCAGCCGATGCATTTGGTCGTCAGTGCGATGTTCGTGGGAAGCCTAATAGAAGATTTAAGAAACAAAAAATTAGGCAGATTCCAAGTATCATGGGAATCGATGTTATGCGAAGCATCCGGAGACAAGGTGACTGGGTTGTAATTTTTGTATTGATTGAAACGTTATGAAATGACGCTAAAGATATGTACAAAGGTTGCACGCACAGACATTTGAACAGTCGCATATGTTTAATATAACCAGTTGTTTACAGCTGTGTAACGATGCCAATAGAAACATGGATATTATCAGCACCAGAAACCGTAAGCTGATATGTAGAGCTTGTGCTTGCAAGGATGGTGGCCCTCGATACAGTAGCGTAGCCAGAAATGTTTTCGGGGGGGGGGGGGGGGTTCAACCATACTTTATGTATGTTCGTGCGTGCTTTTGTATGTGTGCGTGCATATATACGCAAGCAAAACTGAAAATTTCGGGGGGGGGGGGGGTTGAACCCCCCTCCCTTGGCTACGCCACTGCCTGGATAGTGCTACGTAGACCAACTACAATGGCTGGCGCTTAAGTATACAACTGACGTTAACCCGACACGACTCCTTCGTCATAGGAGTACGTATGTAATGTTTAGAAAATTACATAGCCAGCACTGCAACCGCAATATACGTTTCACCAAGATTACGCCTGCATAGGGTGTTCTTACAAAGCAGTTTCGAGACCTGACGTGGCTCTGTGGTAGAATGCTTGACTGCCACGCAGAATGCTTGGGTTCGATTCCTGCTGGGACTCTGATTTCTATTCTTTGTATTCCTCGCGTGAACACCGCCGATGTCGGTTTTTCTTAACGCGGTCACATTTAAATTATCAGAGGCAACGCTACCGATGTTAGTTTCTCTTAACGCTCTCGCATTTAAATTACCAATGCCTGTTCTCGCCGTTCCCGGGTAGATATAAACTGTCAAAGTCATGTGGCCCATACCCGCATTACGCGGCACGCGGTACACGGGTATGAGCCACAGGTGTCTGGACAAATGAGTTTGACGACGTACGCGACGGGATTTCCACGTTATTCATGTCATGACCAGCCAGACATATTCGTCAATACCTGTTACCCTCCTATACAAATTTCGGTATACCTCAAGTTAAGGAGGCCATCACGAGAGCACCCAGACCTAGGCGGCTAGATAGATAGATAGATAGATAGATAGATAGATAGATAGATAGATAGATAGATAGAAACGCAAAAGTGCTTACACTACCCAAAGACATGCTTCGCATTTAAAAATCACCCGCCATATCCACACAGTGAACGATGTTGGAGGAGCTTGCTCGGAGATGGTCGGGTAACCCGCGAATCCTCCGTGCACATCTCCTACCATCATATATCGACATGACAACGTTGTTATATATACATTACATGCAGCGCTCGGGCGGCGAGCCCACCGCGCTGCTGCCTTAACTTCTGCGGTGTTCATGCGGCCGAGCGCTAACGAAGAGTGTTCACTGCGTGAGCTCCCGGCGAAGAGAAAGAAAGCGCACGTGCCTAGAGTGGTGTGCGTCGCCTTGAGCGGCGTCGCCATCTAGTGAGCATTCTTGAAATCACCGGAAAGCCGGCGCCTTGAGCGGAGAAGTGTATACGCCGACGCCGTGGCCGCCGCCGCCGCCGGACAGGGCGCGATCATTAGGAGCAAGCTCCTAAACATTATTATACAAGCTGACAAAATTACCACCGCTAACTTAGGCCCGTATTCAAGAACAGAACTTAAGTTGCGCGATAAGTTACACTTATAAAAGTATGAGGAAAGTATAAGTTTGAGTTAAGTTTGGGGAAAGTTTCAAAAACCACACTTAAGGCGCACTTGTGAAAGTACCACTTTTTCTTGGTAAGTATGGCTCCTGGGAACGAGGCTATGGAAGTTTTCGCACTTGTTTCAATAAATAAAGTACCAATAAATTACTGTAACTTTGGCGGAACACTGGGCGTAAATGTTCAAGTCTTTATAAATGTACACTTTGTAACAGGCGGAATAAATAATTCTCGCTTTTGTCGGTTTTAAACCTTCGGCTGGCCACAACAAGCAGCCGCCACTCAGCGGCCGTCGCTATAAAGTGCTCGTCACAACTCGCAGTTATTTTGTCGTCTACAAGAGATATCGCTTGCAATACAGTGCTTAGATATCGCATGCAATACGAGTAGTTCTTTCGTCACCATACGTGCGTTTCGTTCCTTGGATTCTTTTTTGTGCTTTTCAGAGTTTGGCGTTTTTCTCTAACTTCTTTCATTTTCCGAGCGCCCGCGCGCGTTCCCTTCTTTCTTAATAATGGGAGTGTTTTCATTTGAAAGGAACCAATGATTAAAAAAAAATAACAGGTGAGCGCTTTAGGGCGTCCACAGCTGTTCCGCAGACGCAAGCTGCCAATATATGTATGTGGTTGGGTGCCCGCAGCAGCTCTACGGACACGAGCTGCCATCAAAGCCTGCGTCTGCCGAGCTGCTGCGGACACCTGACTAAAACTGACCAAACATATTTCACGCATGTCATCGGCATGCAGTGGCGGAACAGGTTGACCGCGTTCGTTGTCCTTTGGGTCCAGCGACAGCATTTGCAACAGGCAGCGTGAAAAAGCGGTACTGCGACAGGAATCCCACGTCGTTATTCGCCTCGATAGGATTCTGCCGATCCCCGAGAACTTGGCGTAACGTCGGCTCGTAACGATATGCTTCATCCTGCGTAATTTCTTCCACAAGGCCAGCAAAATTGGTGAAGTCGGCGACACAGCCGTAGTGGTCGGCCATGTTGTTTGACGAAAAAACGGCTAAAGTAGCACTTAAGGTAGCCCGTAGCTCTACTTTACTTTCCGGTACTTAAGTGCTGATTTAAGTTTACCTTAAGTAAAAGATTAGTTTGTGAAACGCGTTAAGTGCGATCGGTTACTTAAGTCATAAGTTAAGGATAAGCTTCGTTTGTGAATACGGGCCTTAGACAGGACATCAGCACTCAGTTAAACATAAATTGCATCCTCACATGAGCGCTGCGTTCATCATAAAGATCAGCATATTAGCACTGAGTTCAGCAGAAAATCAACAAAAGGTTCAAGTAGGCTTTTGTCCTCGCAGTTCTAGGATGGGCAGAGTATCCTAGGATTTTATCTGGTCTCAAGGTCTCATGCCTCCAGTTTGTCACAAGAATGGCATTTTCCCTAGCAATGAAAGAGAGAGAGAAAGATAAAGAAAAGACAGGGAGGTTTACCAGAGGAAGACTCCGGTTTGCTACCCCTGTACTAGGGTAGGGGAAAAGGGGGTGTAAAAGAATGAAAGAGAGGAAGAAGAGTTTCTGACTGTCATCAAAAAATTTAAATAAAAAGTAGTGACTGAAGCACTATCCAGTACTACGCCGCAACATTGTCCGCGAACAGCCACAGTTGGTCGTTCAGTCCGGTTGCTTGCAGAAACCGCATCAATGCCTTCAGAGCGGCTCGTGTTGCAGCCCGGGTAGGCCAGGGCCCCAGGATTTTGTTCTCTGTGAGGGGGCGATTGTCCAGCTGGCCCAGTGTGGCTGAGAGGGTTGCTATTTCGCAGTTGAAGCGGGTGCAGTCACAGAGAAGGTGCGCGACTGTTTCGCTGCACCCGCAAACTTCACATGACGGGCTATCAGCCATTCCAATCAGAAATCAATAGGCATTTGTGAACGCCACTCCAAGCCGCAGACGGGCCAGGATGGTACTGTCACGTCGTGATAGGCTGGGCAGAATACGTAGCTGGAGGTCAGGGTCGAAAGTATGCAGCAGTGCACGTGTGAATATCGGTGAATGCCACAAGTTGCACGTTAGACGACGGGCTAGCACACGAAGTTCTTTTGCGGCGTCGGATCTTGACCGTGGAATGGCGACACTGCTGACACCGTCGCTTGGTGATGACCAAGCTGCGTCCGCTTGGTCATTTCCCTGAATGCCACAGTGACTAGGCAGCCACTGGAATATCACTTTGTGTTCTTTTTCAATTGCTTAGTAAAGTTGGGTTCTTTACCCGCGGTCCAAGGACCCGCGATTCAGCCAGAGGCTGACAACCAGGCTGGTGAATTGCGCACTCGAAGTGCCCCGTCGGAGACGGTCTTTGCCACGACTTGGGAGCAGAGGCTTGGAGATTTGCGAATGCTTTTTAATGTACAGCAGTGGTTACAAAACAGAAGAAAACTTATTTACAGGTATTTACAGAATCTGGTCGGCTGCATTCGACATCGTCGCCTCGGGAGGCCCGAGCACTGCCTAGCAGTGTCACCGCTCAAACCAGACTGAGTCTTTTTCCTCCCCGATCCGTCGATGGGGGTACGGCTCCCAAACTTGCCTTGCCCAAACAAAGGGCGCACGCCACTTTCGACAGGGGTCGCCCACACTCGCCCAGGTCACTTCCTCGACCGGGGCGTGGCCACCACACCAAACCGGCGATACCGAGGTGTCCCTTCCCTGACGTGAGAAGGTGACGGGTCCCACGCTCGTACGACCGGGCGCATCAAAAGGTTCCGCCGGCGAACTTGTCGCTAAATTAGCAGGACGGGTTGTCGTCCCTGGTTTTGCCCTGGTCTGCGTATTCTTAGCGTCCGTGCCATTACACCCGCGGGGACAAGTCTCAGCCGAGAAGGGGGTGACTCACACAACTTGCCGTCCTGTCGTGGTGACATTGTTCGTTCGCACCGACGCCAACAGCCTCCCCCGACTAGCTGGTTTCCCCAAACCTTACACGCCCCTCTTAAGATTCACATAAGAGGCCGAAGCGTCTTAAGGGAATAACTACAACAAAACAAAGGGTTGGGAAACCTTAGGCACTCGGTGCTCGTCTACGGACCATTGTCTCTTCGCCGAGCTAATACCTGCACCATGACACTTGCACCAGCACGCTATCGGTTGTCCACACCAACACAAACGACGCCGCAACAATATATTGTGTTGCGTTACGCGACAGTGACACACACTGGCCAGGAGCTCTAGTTACAAGCGAGACTCGGCCAATGAAGAAAAAAAACTAAAACAAATAACGTTTATGCACGTATGTCCAATAGCCGTCCACAGTGCGCACACATTCACCTTGCAGTTTGTGGGCGACGCGGTCTGCCTATTCATGCGTGCACCAAATGTTAACCGCGGCACGGAGTTCACTGAGCGAGTTTCCGTCGCTGGCACTCGGCTGGTGCACTAAGGAGGCACTCCCCCTCCCCCGCCGACTGCCCGGCACTGTTATTCGGATACCAACACGCACTTGACACGCGCGATAGCGCGTCCGCATTAGCGGGAACACTCTCCTTTAGCGCTGGAGCACGAGCGCCCATAGTGTTACCTTTGCCCCGGCGGCGTCGCTTACGGTGTTTGCCGCCGAATCTACGTCGTCCCTTCGACTTGGGCAACAATTTCCCAGAGCACGGATCGTGGACCTGTGGCACCGCCTCGCCCACCTGAAAGTTATTTGGCTCTGCCCGCCTATTAAACGGCGGAGCGCACGCGCTCGGTTCCTTCAAGCCTACCGCGACATTAAGCAACCTCCACGCGACCTCGGACAACAAACAGTGAGTGCGTGCTTTCAGTTTGTCTGTCAGCGCGCACAATACCGGCACTGTTTCCTTAATGTCCGCGAAGGGTCCCGTGACACACGCGAGCGACAACGGCAACATTGTCAGCTTTGCCTGGACTTCTTCCCCAAACGCGGACACAAGCCTAACTGACCCGTGTGGCCGCACGAGCTCCGGCGGGACTACACTCTCGCGAACGACAGTGACGTCAGTACCCGTGTCAATGATGGCGCGAATCTCTACGTCTCGGCAACCCAGTCTGATCGGCCTGCGTTTGCGCCCTCCGCCAATAAACCGTTGTAGTGGACACGCGTGCGGACAGACCAATCGTTTCCTGGGAGCCAGACTTCGCGGCATCGCGGTTTTCCGCTCGCGGGCAGTCCGCCTTTAAGTGCTCCCACGCACCCCACATAAGAAGCAACCCTGCTTCCTTGTGGACTCTCGCGTTGATAGCTTAGCTTGATCTTGAATGCTCGCGGTCGTCGCCTCTGCGCTTTTGCCTTCTGTCTGTTTGCTGCCGCTGTTTTGGCCTTCCGCTTCCTCGTATGTTACGAGCAACGCAGCAGTTTTGTGAGCCTTGTGCCAGGTCCCTCCCTCCTGGAGCGTTACATACTTAAGCGCGGCATCCGACAAACTATCTTTCACTGGCCAGCGGCAAAGAGTTCGAGCAGCTCCTCAAAAGTACCTACGCCTCTCGCCTCAACGTAAAAACGCAGGTAGCTCTGAAGCCCTCGTAGCGAACGCCCGCCACCCTTCTGCCGCCCGTTTCTTCGCCTCTCGGAACCGGCGGAGGTATTCGCCGGTAGACAGCTTCGTTTCCTCGAGCACTGCCCCTTAAGTACCTCATCGTCCCTATGCTGAGGCGGCGCCAAGCGCGTTGACAGGAAGAGGATTTTTTCAGCGACCAGTGGAAAAATAATTTGGCCCCACCAAGCTTTGGGGACTTCGTACCCCTACAGCGCGCTCTCTGCAGCCTCAAACCATACTGGGACCTCCGCCTCGGTCGGAAACTTTGGCAGCACACTGGTAATCAATTTTGAGAAATGTCGCAGTTCACTGTGGCTCCCCGGCCCCCTGTCAACGAGAGAACTCGGCCCGGAGCCACGCTGTTTCCTCGCAATTTCAAGCTCCAATTCCTTCAGTCTGATCTTTATTTTGAGCACTTCGAGTTCCGAATGGCTCCCTGACTCCCTCCGGAACAAGCGGACTCATTTCCGACCCCTTGGCCGTCATTAGAGTCGCCCATCCCGCTCGCCGTGTGCCTATCTGGATTTAGGTAGGCAAACCGTGTTTCCATTAGACCTACGCCCTAATCTCCACCGAACACAGTGCACAGGCCCCGGCGGAAGAAGAAGAGCACTCACCCCTTCGAGACGACCACTGCGTAGCTCCCGCGCTCCTTCCGCGCTGGGTTTCGCTGTTGCACGCTGCGTCGAGCCGCCGGCGCCCGGTGGATGACTTGACGCGCTGGCCAGCCGACTCCCTGCGGCCGTCTCCCTGGCGTCCTCAGGAACTCGATCTTCTTGCCGTACTGCTTCTTCCTCTCCGCCCGCGCCGAGTACTTGACGCGCAGTCTTGACTCGCTGCCCAAGCGTCGCCGTCTTCTTCACCGCCTGTCAGATCCCTCCTTCTTCACGAGATGGTTGAAGGGATCCCACCGCTGCCACCAGTAAAGTTGGGTTCTTTACCCGCGGTCCAAGGACCCGCGATTCAGCCAGAGGCTGACAACCAGGCTGGTGAATTCCGCACTCGAAGTGCCCCGTCGGAGACGGTCTTTGCCACGACTTGGGAGCAGACTCTTTGGAGATTTGCGAATGCTTTTTAATGTACAGCAGTGGTTCCAAAACAGAAGAAAAGTTATTTACAGGTATTTACAGAATGTGGTCGGCTACATTCGACATCGTCGCCTCGGGAGGCCCGAGCGTCGTACGACCGGGCGCATCAAAAGGTTCCTCCGCCGAACTTGTCGCTAAATTAGAAGGGACGGGTTGTCATCCCTGGTTTTGCCCTGGTCTGCGTATTCTTAGCGTCCGTGCCATTACACCCGCGGGGGGCAAGTCTCAGCCGAGAAGGGGGGTGACTCACAACTTGCCGTCCTGTCGTGGTGGCATTGTTCGTTCGCACCGACGCCAACAGCCTCCCCCGACTAGCTGGTTTCCCCAAACCTTACATGCTTCATGAAGGACTTGTCTGATTTCCGGAACGAGCTGCTCATGGGAACCATGACGTAAAGCGGAGGGTAAGCTTTGGAGAGCTGCTTTTGCTATCGCAAAAGATAGCCCACGAATTAGGTGTGTGCTCTATAACAAATTGAAGAGCAGCACGGAGGGCCACTAGTTCAGCAGCTGTAGTTGAGGTTGCGTGAAACATTTTGAGCTGTATTGTCATATATCTTTCTGGAATTATTACGGCAGCGGTTGAGCTTGTAGCCGTAACTGAACCATCAGTGTAGATATGCCTGTCAGCACTGTACACCTCATGTAAGTAAAGTAATGCGGCCTGTTTAAGTGCAACCGATGACATTCTTTTCTTCTTCGTAACCCCAGGTATGTAAAGGCGCACTTCAGGTCGATGTAGGCACCATAAAGGCGAGGAAGCTATTTCTGCATGCGTATAGTTCGAGGGCAAAGAACTACTATGAGCAGCAATAATGTGCCTGAATGTTGTACGCGGTCTTTCTGCAGGTAAAGATGCCAGATGGTGCGAAGGTACCCGGGCAAAGTGTCGAATATGCGCCCTGAGGGAATCAGTGGTTATGTATGTGGTTATAGGATGATCTCCAGCAGTGACAATTGTTGCCGCTGTAGACGCACATTTCGGAAGACCGAGGCACGTCCTTATGGCTTGAGCTTGCAGCTCCTGGAGTACACGCAGATTAGTTTTACAAGTATTTCCCATCACAGGAAGACTGTATCTCACAAAGCCGAGAAATAATGCATTGTAGAGCTGCAGCATTGCCTGTACTGAAGTGCCCCACGACTTTCCACCCAGAAACTTGAGAAGATGAACTATGGTAGTCAGCCGTCTCCTTAAGTACAAAACATGTGGCGTCCATGATAAATCTCGGTCAATGATAACGCCTAAAAAAGCGGTGCTTCCGGTCATGGGCAACTACTTGCCCATTGATCGTTATTGGGTACTGTCGCATTGTCTCGCGTGTAAATGCGACAAGGCAGCACTTCTCAGGGGACAGTTCCAAACTTTGATTTTTCAAATACAACGCGGTCATTGCAGCTGCCTTTTGTAATCTGGCTCGTACTTGTAGGCGTGTCACGACAGATGCCCAGATGCAGATGTCGTCTGCATATATCGACACATGGACTGTCTTGCGCAGACATTTGATGAGGCCAACAAGGACAAGATTGAATAGCGTCGGGCTTAATACACCACCGTGCGGCACTACACGTTCTGTTTGATGGTAAGATGTGGCACCATCCTCAGTGACCACGAAAAAACTTCTACCAGTCAAATAGCTGCATATCCACTCAAATGTACGGCCGCCCACTCCGACTTCAGTCATTGCGTCTATAATTGCACCATGCGTTACATTGTCGTAGGCGCCTTTTATATCAAGAAAAAATGCTGCTGGGTCGGTATGATGGGTCGGTACAATGGGTCGGTATGATGATAGAACTAGCGCCGATTTAGCTGGTTTAAGAAGTGGAACCAAGCGGCTACATTTCCATTCCCGTGGAACCAGTCTCGAGCTCCCAGACTCGTTGTACACATTTAGAAGCACGTGTCGCGCCTTCTCCCCCAGGTTTCCGAGCGCTGAGTAAGTCACACCATCCGGCCCGGGAGCTGATGAGCGCCTGCAGCTTGCCAGTGCCGCTTCTAGCTCCTCGATTGAGAACATGAGGTCCATGAGAGAGTCCCGAGACACAGGAGCAGGGTGTCGGAACGAAATGTTTTTCGTTACGGTTTTAGTTTCGTTCGACCGCAAAAAAGTTCCGTTCCGTTTCTGATCCGGAACAAAAAAGAAAAAAGTTCCGTAACGGTTGGTAACGTTATTTATTTGTATGAAAAATGTTGAAGTTAGACTATACCGGCAAAAATACACTAAAAGGTCGTTAATTCTAACTCCGTTAATTCGAACTGACGCTCTGGTCCTGGCACAGCCCTATGTATTTCTATTGGGGAAAACTCCCCATAATTCGAACGCGTCGGTATCTGCAACGGTTAATTCGAACTGGAAGCCCTCTGGCTTTCGTCCCTCCTCGCAGAAATCGGCCCATAATGATCACCCAAATTACTCATTACTTTCTTCTGTGTAAAACAAGTGTAGTGATTTATTTTCATGTATGCGTTTATGGTTGTAAATGTCATCTGTCTGCTGCTACTGCTGTATGGTTTGCACGGCCCAGTCAGGCAATGTTTGCCTTTAGCCGTGTCCCCTTGGACAATTTCAATATTGTTCTAAATAAACTAAGAAAGAAAGACTTTGAATTTTGATTGCGTTATCTCCGCCATGTAAATGAACGTGTTTTGGAGCACAAATAGCTTCGTATATTTTGGCATTAGCGCTCACTGCTCCCGTGAATGCAAGTCGCTGCTTCATTCTGGCGTATGACTGACTGATCGATAAATTGTGTTCGCTGTTAGAGCATTAATTTACGAAATTACCTGCCACAAACGTGCAGTATCGCCTAATTTGCGGGAGGTGGCTCCTTTGGGTTCTGTACGCACAGTGTGGCGCGATGTCAGTTCATTCTAGCGCCTGCCCGTTAATTGGACCTCCGCTTAATTCGAACAATTTGATAGTCCCATTCGAGTCCGAATTAACGAGCTTTTACTGCATTGGGTTTGTCGTATAATTACTGACGCTCCTCTTAAGAAAGTGGGACAGGGGTAGAACACGTTCTTGCCAGGTTCTTAAGAGGAGCACAACATAACTGTACCACGAATTCCCCACAAATCATCGCAAACCAGTGCCCCTCTAAGTTGTAGCAGATTTTCTGAAAAGTGAATCACGAATATTTTTAGCACGCTCAATGATTTGCGTCAAGGGAGTGAGTATGACCTCAGAAGCAGCCCGTCATATCGATCACCTCTCATATGCGAGACAGCTGTTCATATATAAAACAAACTTGCGCGCCCAGAATGCCCTCTCCACGCTGTAATGTGTCGCAGACACAAGAAAGTCCACTTGAGTTAATATAAACATCTCTGGTTGCCACTGTTTTCGTTTTTCGTACAATTTCAACTCATCTTTACTTTGAAATCTTTGCCTGAGGTACGGGCTAGTTCTGTACTCCGAGATGTGCATTACTGCTCACGTTGCATGACCTCGGTTGTTTCGGACTGCCAAGTTTCCGAGTGAAACGAAAAACGATAAAAAAAATTTCGGTTTCACTCCGGAACGAAATAATAGATAACGTTTCGGTTACGTTTTCGTTCCGGTCAGAAATATCGTTTTTTTCGTTTTTGGTTTTCGTTCCGTTCCGATACACTGCACAGAAGTGACGCGTTGCATAGGTGCGCATGCAGCCTGGGAGCCAATCAGTTTCGCGCAGAATTTTTCACCCACCTCGATCTCTCTTCGGCCCTGCTTCAGAGCGAGTGTCTTGAAAGGAAACCGCTGATGCGGTAGATCACGAAGTCCGCGAAAGGTCCTCCATATTTTGAATAAACATTGACGTGCATCCAAGGACTCACATAAGAGCTTCCATCTTTTGGATTAAAGTGCATCAATACGGCGCTGGATCTTCTTTTGCAGCCGTCTTGCCTCCCTGAAGTCGTGTATTGATTTAGTTCGCCTGTATCTTCTTTCGGCGCGTCTCCGAATCGCCCGTATGTACTGTAATTCGGCTTCAAATTCATTGTAATTCGTAAATGGCTGAAATGTGCGCGTGGCCTCTTTCATGGTGTTGCGAATCTCGTTGTCAAAATCGGATGGAGCCGCACCTTCACAGACTTGCTCCATGTGCAGCCGGAACGCCGACCAGTCAATAGTCCGTCGGAGAGAGTTAGAGGTGCCTTTGGATGGTCCCTTTATCTTCAGATAAGAAAAGATAGAGAAGAAGCAAAATGAAGAAGCGAGCTAGTTGACAATAGTGCGTGAATAGAATATTGATTAACAAAGCAGAATTTTGAACAGGACGCGGTGTGATTATATGGGTTGTGGCATGAAATTTGTGGCTTGTGCGTTTTTACAGCGGAGCTGTTATGCTTTTCGTCAAGCCACTGTGCGTTCAGAAACACTATTATCATCATGAATGGTCTTCACCAATCTAGTGTGTACAACGCTATGATGTTGATTATGGTGATGATGATATCCTCGCTCTGATGGCGCTCACCCACAAGGGGGGGAAGGGACAACGCAATAACTCGGCCGGCGGGCGCTCTTTTTCGTGCTCTTCAATTTCTCCTTCGCTGAAGAAAAAGCCCATGCGTGCGCTCCCCAGTCTCACCGATTTGTCCGGCGTGGTATGCAATAACTTTAATGGGTGAAATAACGAGTACACAGAGAAAAAGAAGGACAGAGAGAAACAAGAAGAATCAAAGAAGGATGAAAAGAGAATTAGAGAGAAAGAAAGAGAGAGCAATAAATATAGAAATATAAAAGATTGCACATAGAGAGAAAGAAATTTTAGAAAGAAACCGACACAAAAGAGATAACAAGAGAGAGAACAAACTTTATTTAAAGTGGAGAGGTTCCGGGGGTCGATGTTGGCGGCCCCCTGATAGCGGGTGTCCTCAGTCCGGGACACCACAAGACTCAGCCGCCACTCTTGCCCTTAGGACTAGGGCCCGTTGTACTTCCAGTCCAGAGCAGTCGCGGAGAGCGGTCTCTCATGCCCCTCGCGTGGGGGATGGGGAAGGTGGAATAAAGGGGTTTTGTGTGCATGCTGGTGATGCAGAACTATCGGTGAATGGACTATTGAAAGTATCGATTGTTTATTTGAATCTATCGATAGTGTAAAGAAACTATCGATAGTACTGCTGTCCATAATCAGTCGATATTATCGACAGTGCAATCAATAGTACCCTCATGAGTATTGCTGCCAATAGTATAAACAGTAGTGCTGTGAAGAATTATGCCGTTGTGAGGCGGCGATACTGTCGAACCCACTTATAACGATACCGGTTTTAATTGCATATCGGTTATAAAAAATTGTGGGACCTTTAAGCTTCGCCTTTAAGAGTTGAACGCGATAGCGATATCCTGTCCCTAGAGGGTACTTCAATCACTTAGTGCATACTATATAATGGGTAGCATGCATTAAATCCCGTGCAGTTACGCGCGGGAAAAGCGGGAAATGGTTTTCGAACTTGCTGTGCACCCACTACGTGGTCTTAAGGGAATACGCGCAGTAACGTGTGTGCCTTTTTTAATGGGTGGACGGCTTTAACCACCATGTCGTTATTATGCACATGTTGTGACGCCCGATGGCAATGTACGCTTGTACCACGCAATATTACTGCGATATTACATGTTGTATTGTGACGCCTGTATACAGGACACGTGTTTTTGTAAAGCATGGAAGTTATTTTCACTGCAATTCCAAGCAGAGGAAGTTATTTGCAATTACAAGCAGAGGAAGTTATCATCATCACCATAATCAACATCATTGCGTTGTACACGCTAGATTGGTGAAGACCATTCATGATGATAATAGTGTTTCTGAACGCATAGTGGATTCACGAAAAGCATAACTGCTCCGCTGTAAAAACGCGCAAGCCACATATTTCATGCCACAGCCCATATAATCACACCGCGTCCTGTTCAAAATTCTGCTTTGTTAATCAATATTCTATTCGCGCACTATATGTTACTGCTAAGGATAGGTCCCGTGTTCTAGAACATTTTATAAGAGTTTCATCCTTTGCCATTCGCAAAAGGTATTAACGCGAGAGCGTCAAAGAGGTCGTTTCGCAGAAATTCCGGCGTCGGCGTCGGTGTCAGCGTGGGCGTCGTTGGTTGTCATGATCTTGTCCGTGACCTAAAAATCCAGGAAGATGCAAATAACATAAGTAATATAACTTTCCAGGCCCGAGTGAGGATCAAACGCAGGTCGTCTGCGTGGCAAGCAGGGGTTCTACCACAGAGCCATGAGATTTGTTGAGGCTGCGTTAGAAAAAAAAAAAAACACTATATGAATGTCATCTAGTGAAGGGAGTCTCCTTAACGCGTCACATAATGCGTGGCTGAAGCACCGAATCGCTCCAGGCGTCAGAAGATGTGAATTGAGAAACAAATGGGTGTTTTAAAGGCCCATCCATTACAAAGCGCTCAGACATACTTAATCGTCATAAGCAGCAGAACCATCAACAAAGTGAACAGCTGCGTAGGTTCCCTTGTTGCCCTACGGACGCGTGGTGGGGGCCTTCGCTGATTCGCAAGAGAGAGAGAGAGAGAGAGAGATGGGATGCGGAAAGGCAGGGAGGTTAACCGGAAATCAAATATCTGGTTGGCTACCCTGCACTGGGAAAGGGGTAAGGGGAGACAGAAAAGTAAGGAAGAGAGGAAAGAGAGAGAGGGAAGCAGAAACACACACACAAACACAGGAGTGCCACAAGCGTTCAACCAGGCGGGTCGCTCGCAGGAACTTCAACAGCGCCTTCGTCGCTTTCAGGCGTGAAGCTCGATCTCCCCGGCATTTCAAGATCGACTTCTCAGAAAGAGGCTCGTCGTCGAGTCGCGCAAACACCGCTGCGAGGGACTGTCTCTGAGAGCTGTACTGAGGGCACTGACATAAAACATGTGCAATGGTTTCATCAGTGCCACAATGTTCACATGCAGCACTGTCTGCCCATCCGATGCGGCAAGCAAAGGCGTTCGTAAACGACACCCCAAGCCACACGCGGTAGAGAACGGTGGTCTCAGATCGGGGTAGGCCAGATGGAATTGCAAGTCGTAGATACGGATCCAGGCTGTGAAGACGGGTGTGGAGAAAACCGGGCGTGTTCCGCATAGACCTTGCGACATCATGCGCGAGCATATTAATATTTGCTGCTGCGTCGCTTCTTGATAGTGTAATAGGTTCCATCTCGCCATTTTCATGAGCATTCTTAGCTGCGTCGTCGGCATGCTCGTTACCATTGATGCCGCAGTGACCTGCTAACCATTGAAGAGTTACGTCGTGCCCCTTGTCTATTAGCTGATGGTGTAGCTGTCGTATTTCCAGCACCAATTGGTCTTGAGGCCCACGACGTAGAGCAGTTCGAAGACGCTGCAAAGCTGGTTTCGAATCGGTAAAGATAGTGTACCTTAGTGGTACTTCTCTGTCGATCCTGCGGAGTGCGCTGCGGAGTGCCGCGAGCTCCCGCGGCTGTCGATGACGTCTTGTGTGACGTTCGAAACTGGATGTTTACGGCCTTTGCTGGGAAGATCACAGCTCCTGCAGATCCTCCAACAGTTGTCGAGCCGTCCGTGTAAAGTTTAACATGGTCTTTATATACTTCGTGCAGCATGAGTAGAGTCAACTGCTTCAGAGCTGGCGACGAAGCTCCGCCTTCTTGCGGATCCCTGGTACTGTCAAGCGCAGTTTTGGTCGGCCCAAACACCAAGGGGGTGTCGGGATGCGTTCCGGAGGCGTGTGGTCTGTTGGAAGGAAGTCACAATAAGCCAGTTTTCTCTTACAGAAGGAGGCACTCGGTCGGTCTTCTGGAAGCGAAGCGAGGTGGTGAGCAGGGGCGCGAGCAAGGTGCCTAATATGCGCTCTAAGCGCCTCCAGAGTAATGTGCATTGTGGCCGGATGATCTTTGGCGATTTCGATGGTCTCCGCTGTTGATGTGCAGCGTGGCAATCCAAGACAAACTCTGAGTGCCTGGCCCTGGGCGTTTTCGATTGTGCGTACATTGGTTTTGCAGGCGTTCGTCAAAACTGGCAAGCTGTACTACAGGTACCCCAGAAACAGCGTCCTGTATAACTGCAACATCGCGCGCACTGACGTGCCCCATGTTTTTCCACCAAGGAACTTTAAAGGAATAATTATGGCGTTTGGGGTACTTAACAACTGTGCTAGCAATAGCCATTTAATGATACTTTGAAACGGCCAATGTTACGCGCAATGTCGTTCGCTTCCGTAAGGCACGGTTGAGGCATGCACCGAGAACCGAAGCACGCCAAACTCCGCGACAGCTTATCTTGACGTTGGAGCGAAGGCTACGGAGGCGGGGCTTCCACACATTCGCGTTGCTCCGCAAGTCGTACGGCAGCTTGCGGCTGATTTCGGTTTTTCTCGCTCACATCGTTAACGTGTCCGTGTTTAGGAAAGCATATACATGAAGATAAGGAATGGGAGAAACATTTTGATTGCTCAGTGTCCTATTTTAGAGTCCTATTACGAGTATATTTTTCTTGGAGAACTAAATAGCGCGCTTGCGGCCGCACACTGACGTCTCGGACGCCATGTTTCCTTGAAAAACGGGGTGGGCTGGAAAGGTGGCGCTGTCTAAGAAATTGATAGAAAAGGAAAGCATTCTTGCAAGGTGAAGAATAATTGTATTTTGTTGAGACAGAGAAGAGACCGACACCCGCGTTGCCCTGGTGGAACACTTCTTCCTTTTCTTTATTGCGAGCTCACGTGCCGCCCCGCCCTCCGCTCGCTTCTGCGCACGTCTGGTGCGCAGCATAGCGTTTCCCGCCAACATTTTCCCGCGGTAAACTCAACATCCTCCCGGGGCCGCGGCGTGGTCGCTTGCCTCCAAAGGGTACAACCGTTGAGCGGCGTGACGAACTTGCTGGCCGTTTGGGAAGGTGATCTTGAAGTACCTTTCGAGGCCGTCCCTGCCTGGAAACGCCTCGACTACTCTGCCGAGCTTCCATTGCAGCGCTGGCACGTTGTCGTCCCTAACAACCACCAAGTCACCGACGTGCAGTTGGGACGAAGACGACGGCTGGCAGTGATGGGCGGAGCGCAGGAGAAGTAAATATTCCTTCTTCCACCATGTCCAGAATCGGTGCAGAAGCTCATCTCTGTATCTCACCTTCCTTCGCAAGTCATGTGCGGTGGAACTAGGCAAACTGCCGCTTGTCCTTGCTGGTAGTCCCACAATACGCTTGCCGGTTAAGAAATGCGATGGCGTCACTGCCTCTGCATCCTCGGCGTCCTCGCAGAGTTGGGTCAGAGGGCGGCAGTTGACGATCGCTTCCACCTCCGCCAGCACAGTGAGCAGCTCTTCGTAACTGAGGCTGCTTCGTCCAATGCAGCGCTTGAGCGCATCCTTAAGTGTCCGTATGACCCACTCCCAAAAACCTCCCCACCACGGGGCTCGTTCGGCGATGAACTTCCAATAGATTCGGTGGGTACTCGCGTGATTTGGCACGGTCTCGCTGGGCAGGAATCGCAGTTGCTTGGAACAGCTGCGAAAGGTCCTTGCGTTATCCGAATAAACGGTAGATGGAACAGGCAGTTCGGACATCCACTTCCTCCATAATTCCTCAATGTCAGGTGGAAGAGGCTCGTCCCAGTCGATGCCTTGTCGCCATAGCCACTGGAACAGGAGTCGTGCTGTCACGTGAAATGGAGCGACGAAGCCTAGCGGGTCGAATAGTCTGGCGAAGGCTTGCGAAACGGTTCGCTTCGTCGATGGTTGGGTTGAAATGAATGAAAGTAAGGCTTGTGTAGTGATGCTGATGTCATCCGTTGAGCGGTCCCAAAGTAGACCACGCACTTTGGACTTGGAGCTCTGCCCGGTAACATTCTCGAGTGAGAGGCTGTCTTTCAAGAACTGGGCGCATAGAAGGCGGGAGTTGGAGCACCACTTTCTCAAGTCCATTCCCGCATCGGCAACGATAGCATTCGCTTTCCTGTAGATCTTCAATGCCTCCTCTTCGGAAGACGCACCTATGACGAAGTCGTCCACGTAGATTGACCGCTGCAGACGGGCGGCGATGTCCGGGTGTTTAGTCTTCCATGTTTCGAGGTGGTGCTGCAGAGTTGCTGACAGCAAGAACGGGCTAGAAGACGCTCCGAAAGGGACCCGGGTCATGCGCCACTGGATGATTGTCGGTACGGGATGCTCAGATGTCGGTAGTTGGTCAATACACAGGAAACGAAGCGCGTCTCTGTCTTCCGGTCGGATGCATATCTGGAGGAATGCCTTTCGGATGTCTGCAGTAAGAACGAATTTGCTGCTCCTAAACTGCAAGAGCAACTGCAGTAGTTCAGGACCCAGCTTGATGCCTTTATCGAGCATGTCATTCAAAGACGGTTCACCGTATTCATGCGACGAGGCGTCGAATACGACTCGGACCTTTGTAGTCACGGCCTCGCGTCGGACTACCGCATGATGAGGCAGGTAGTAGACGGTCTGTCCAAGAGGTGCTGACGGTGCTACTCTTTCCGCATGACCTTCCTTAAAGTACTCGCTGATGGTGGCATGGTATTCCTGCAGAACCTCTGGGTGATGCTCGAACCGCTGAAGCTGACGCTTGAGCCTGGTTTCAGCCACACTTCGGTTCGTACAAGACGTGAGACCTGGCGTCTTGATCATCAGCGGTACCTCGTAGCGTCCTGCACTCTTGCGTACTGTGCTACGAAAGTGGAGGAGTGCTGGGTGCTTGCTGACGTCGTCTTGTCCGTCAGTGATACCGATGGCGTCCAAGCGCGAGATGTCTGATGGATATCCAGGTAGGACTTCAGTGCACCAGTTGTCGGCACAAGCCAGGAACAAGGCAGTGGCACTGATGTAACGCGGTGACAAACGATGGTTGACGTTAGCGCACACTCCTTGAATGACCCAGCCAAATATGGTCTCAACTGCGCACAGAGTGTCGGTGAAACGCTCGACGCGTCCGTTCACCACCCTCCAGTAGTGGTCTGAGCCGATCAAAACGCTTATCGTGGAGTCTTGGGGTTGGTCCCCTTGAGGTTCATCAGCAAATGCCGGATTGCGGTCACGCATCATAGCGATAACGCTCGGTTCTAGCGTGGGACCATTTACGGTGCAGATCTCTGGCACCTCCAGAACTTCAAGATCGACGTCGATAGGCTCCATACGTCCACAGAGCATGACGTTTACCCTTCGGCACTGGTAATGTCGTGGATGATTTGACCCGCCGAGCGTAAAGACGTCCACCTCTTCGGTTCCAGTGCAAGACAGGCGAAGCTGCTGCGATAGGTCCTTACGGATGAACGTTCGTTGGCTGCCGGTGTCAAGCAGCAGTCGCACTGGTACGCGGCCATGGTTTCCGGATGCCCACACTGTGGCTGTTTGGAGCAACACAGACGACGAGCGCGTGCTGCTTGCGGGAGCCGTTGTTACGCGCTTTTCTCGCTGTGTGGCCGCCTCTTGGGTTTCAGCTGCAGTCAACTTTGGACTGTCGGTTCCTCGTTGACCCCAGATCTCGCACAGAGCAGAGATATGACGTCCGGAGCATCGGTCGCACTTAAGCCAGGCTGCGGTTCGGCAATTGCGAGCAATGTGCCCTTGCTTCCCGCACTTGAAGCAGCTGCTGTTGCTGGAAAGACGTTGGCGCTTTTCCTCTGCTGATAGCGCGACCCGGCAATCACGCGTGGCGTGTCCTGAGATGCCACAGAGGGGGCATATCGTCGGTCCACTCCTTGAATGGGCACCTGGCGATGATGACCGTGCTGTCAGTGCTAGGGGCAGACGGTAGATGAGGCGGTATTACGGTGTCCGCAGCCTTGCGGTTTGTTGACGGTCTCCCTGAAGTCGTTTTCTCGTGTGACGTTCGAGTCTCCTCTCTACTTTCAACTTCAACTTGTAGGAACCTCAGGATTGCCTTCACTTGCTCGTCTCTCGACTGGGCTACAGAGTCCGCCACATCTGTCTCGGTTTTCATGCGCTTTCGATACTGGATCGCCAGGTCCTCTGGCAATGAGCGCATCAGAACGCGGTGCAAAACAACCGCGTACTCTGAAGACGGCATACCAAGGCCTCTTCCAAACATCCGGTCCTGAACTGTATTTGCTCGTACAGGTCCCGCAGCCTTGGTACTTGCGACGATGTCTCGATTGGTTCGATGGCAAGGAGGCTGTCAATGTGGTCGTCAACGAGGAGGTCTTTTCGGCGAAACCTTTCGGTGAGCACCTTGACGGCGATGTTGTAGTTCGCTTCTGTAAGGCGTATCCCTTCAGTGGCCCGCTTCGCAGCGCCGGCCAAGTACGTCTTCAGGTACTTGAACTTCTCGATACCGGTAAGATCGGGATGCGTGAGGATGGTCGCCTCGTAATGCTCCCCAGAACCCCTGCCACTCACGGTTCTCGCCGCTGAAGACGGGCACTTGAAGTTTCGGCAAAGCGACTCGCAAGGCTGGTGCTCGTGGCCTGCTGTGGTCGGCGAGGTTTTGGCCGGTGGTGTCCGAGCGGGCAGCTGCCATGGAGTTGCTGGATCCATCACTCGTACCCGCATGCCTCGGCTGGTTGGTTTCGTTGATGGTAGGACCAGCCGGTGCACGTGCGTTAATCGCAGATCGAAGCCTGCTGATGGCTTTCACGATCCTCTCATGGTACTCCAAAGCACCCACAATTTCCGCGTCAAACTTCACCATCGAGGGCTTCGGCGATCTGTTTATCCAGTTCGGCGAGAGCTGTGTCCTTGTCGCGAAGCCCATCGATACGTTCCTGCAAGTCGGCGGAAGACGGTAATGTGTCTTGCAGGAGGATCTCGCTGGCCTCGGACGGAGTCGGGTAGTGCAACCGCGAAGGGCACCTCGATGTCTTCGTAACTTGTCCATCCTTGGTACGGGATCGTTGCGGAGGATGTCGGCCTTCTCCCGGGTTTTCGGCACCAATAATGTTGAGACAGAGAAGAGACCGACACCCGCGTTGCCCCTGGTAGAACACTTCTTCCTTTTCTTTATTGCGAGCTCACGTGCCGCCCCGCCCTCCGATCGCTTCTTCGCGCGTGTGGTGCGCAGCATAGCGTTTCCCGCCAACGTTTTCCCGCGGTTAACTCAACATATTTTACCTATAATTTCCCGCAACTGTTTCAGTATCATAGTAAATAAAACAGTATTTATTTCAGCAAGGGAAATGAGAAAATTATCGATAAACTTAAGTACAAGTTTGTCGACGCGGTAGCACGCATACACTTTGGTTCTGTAGCTCCTACAGTGCTGTCAAGAAAAAGTTGTCGCCGAGTGTAGCAGTTGAGAGGGCGATGCGCACGAGGACCTATTTCGCTATCGCGATCTACTCTTGAAGGCGAAGCTCAAGCGTCCTCTATTCTATTTTTTTTTTTTTCATTTGGCGCCGTTTCGATTGCCGCGGCACTAAGGATGTTGCCGCTCTCTTCGTAAATAAGGCACTACAATGCAATGCACCTTGTCGTAAAGAAAATTCAAGTGCAAAAAGAAAAAGCATTGGCGCAGTTGCTCTGTGTGGCTTCACGATGAAGCAAAAGTTGCGGATCGGATGGCCACGGGCTGTTCCACCGCCTTTCGCCGTACGCAGGCATACAGAGCTCTCATTTTCTTCGCAGAAGGTGATCCTAACTGGGCATTAATATTGATCCTTCAATGTTTTTTCAGTTCCCCCGATGTAATGTTAGGGCTGCGTTCATGACTAGTGAGCGATTCTGTGCAGATACATTTGACGCTGTTTTATGTCGCCTAACATATCCTTCTGCACAATAAAACGCCAATGTGCAGGGTGTTTTTCAAATTGCTGATACATACGCGTTTGTGTTAACAGCTGAACGCGCGTCGGATTCCCATGCTGCCGCAAATCACGTGGAACTTTTTAAGGCGTCACTGCGACTGAGTTTTCTTGCCAGTGTTCGCGTTGCCGATTCGATATAGAATAGTACAAGCCCAATAAGCGGCTCCCAGTAATGTCCCCCGTTACATGGCAATTCTAAACGAGGTTGTTTCTGTTTGAAATGTAGTTACATTATTAAGAAAGGTTTGATTCCGAACATCATTATTGTAGCAACAATGGAATAGTCGGTACTCATTTTCAACTACATCTTTATTGGTGCATCTCACAGTGTAATGATAGAGTTTATCTATCTAACACACTCTTCTAACGTGAAACTACAGGTGCATTGGTCATGCACTTGAAGAGGAATTGTGCTTTTTTTTCATAAAATATTATTGTTGTTTCTCCTAACGACTTTCACTTGGTACCTTGCAATTTTTCGTATATTTCTGATAGGTTGGCCATTTTCCTTGGCTTATAATGCTGTCATACTTCTCTTTGCACTCATCAGGCACATTTTCCGTCCCGTAATCCGACAAAATCAGGTGATAATGCGTTCTGCCTGCAATAAGTAATAAAAAAAATGATCGTGCCAATGAATATTTTTGATTGAAAACACTCGAGCAATCTCTCATAAGTAATCTGAATATCGTGTATTTTATGTTTTGGTGTATATTATGAAAAAATAAAGCTAGCTTGAACCTAGTTGGATAGCACCAAATGATGGCGCATTACCCAAAACTGGTAGTTCTTGTTAAAAACATTACCGTGCAAAGAACTTCATAGAGATGCAAGCTTAACAAAACGACAGAAGACGTACGAAAAATACTGCTAATTGCATCCTAGTCTATAAGGATTATAATTTACCTGAAATATTTCAATCCGTAGAGAACGTGCAGGCAAGAGAATATGATAAATTTTATTCCAGTACATTTTGTTACTAATAAAACTAATAACACCTTATAACTAATAACTAATAAAGCCACTTATATGGCGAAAAAATGACCAAGAACATAGTATTTCACAGGCTTTTGGTGTTTGCGGCTGTCGCAATTTGTACGATGTACAAATTGTAAAAACTGTTGACTGAGTACTCCAAATAAATTTGCATGTAGTGCAAAAAAGAAAAAAAAACGCCAATGGAGTGCGCTAGGCTGCAGATACTCAGTTTTCAGGCTGAGACTAGGAGACTATGCCAAATAAGGATGCGTATACCAATGCTATAATGGACACACGTTAGTATAATTAAAATGGTAACGTTTGAAGTTTATTATTTCTTTCTTATACAGAAAGAGGAGTAAGAGCTAAAGGTCATACGGCCCGACAAAGGCTCTTACTCCTATGCGCATTCGGCATGCATGTACATGGTTTTTGTGCGCGTACAACAGTGAAACATCCAAACATTTCAAGTAAACATGCATGTACATATTTTACCTGCAAATAAAGCAATGCATTCGACATTATACAAACACTTCAAGGAAACAAACATATACAAACACTTCATGAAAAGAGACATATCATACAAACAGTTCAGGAATATATATTTATATGTATTAAATTATGAAGTTTCAAACTGCAGCACAAACCGGAAAGAAAGAGTAAAAAAAACATGCATAAACGGTGTACTTGAAAAGTTACTGATATGTTATCGTAGAATATAAGAGAAAGTTTTTTATAAATTTTTTGAAGCGGGGTGCATAAAAGTCGATGTCATTTTGAACAATGTTTAATAACCGGGGTATTTGATACTGTAGGTCCTGACGTCCATAATTTGTTCGCATGAGTGGTGGCATAATTTGTTCGCATGAGGTCGTAGGCTGGCGCTGCTTTTCCCGTAAGGGGGGGGCGGGGGGCACTTTTATCGCATCGCCCCCCCCCCCCCCCCCCGTTGGTCCAGGGCAATGGACAATATGCTTCACAATGGATGAAAAAATAAATAAAAATGAGGCCATGAAGAGATGCTCACAATGGCCAGGGAAGTGGGAATGGAGGTTGGAAGTAAACAGTTCTTGTAATGCAACATCAGGGTTCCTTGGCCGCCGTGATCGTTAAAAGCCGGCGTAACCATAACTACGTAAACGTATGGGGCACACTTTGAACCCACCCTGCTGCGAGCGCATCAAGCAGCCGGCCGCCTCCAACCCCCCCCCTCTATCGATCGGACGTTTATCTTTTTCCGCCTCTTAACATTTTTTGCGATGATCCTATATACAAATTGATATACTCTGACGCTGTTTCCTTGTCATAGTATAACGCGGCCTCAGGGTTGTTAAAGTTTCTGGGAAATTGTAAGTACTGATCAATACGTGAATAATTATGGTTTTAGCTTCATATTGAAAGACGCCAAGTAGTCACAGCGGCCTCAGTAATGCTTGGTAGGAATGCGCATAGTTATGAAGCGCAACTGGACAAGCGTGCACCTACGCGCTTCCACCTCATAGTGCGCGGGCTAGAGACAGAGATCACATCGATTTTAAGGGGGCTGCCTCGCGTCCTTCGTCCCTTTTGTGTTTCTTTTTTATTATTGCAAGAGAAAGTGCACACTGTGAAATTTCTAACGTCGCACTGCTTTCTCTGTAAAGTTAGAAAAATTTTAAACCAAATATTCCATACGTGTTCTGTTATCTTCACACGGTGTAGAGACGCCGGCAACACTGGTCACTGCACGCAGTGATAATTGCTGCGCCGATAGAAGTCACAAACTGAAACGACCTCCGGTTCTTGCAGGATTAATTCGTTTTTCTTTAACAATAAAACTACTATCGTAATGGTCGCTTATAGCACGCAATCGGTGAAATAAATGAATGTTACATAACACCATTATCATAGCAGTCATTTTGAGTGCAGAATCGGTCACATAAACTTCTATGGCACCACTTTTTAAATGCGAATGCATTTCTTAGTGTGGCTATGTCAGGCGCATCCGGCGGCGTCCGCGCGCCGGCAGGTGTTATCTCTCCGCTCTCACTCCCTCTCCCATAGCAACAGCTGCGGGCGCGCGCGCTTATCCTGCCCCTAGCAACCAGAGCATGTGGTGCGAGAGAGTGTAGGAGAGGGTAGGTGCAGTGCTTCGCCACTCCTTCTCTCGCCGTTCGCTCTCTCTCCTCCCTGCGCCCCACTCTCCCGTCCGCTCGCGCCTCACTCTCGACCGTTCGCTGGCTGGGCGCCTCTCAAGGCGATGGCAGAAGTCGGTGAAGGCGAAATCTCCGGCGCAAGAAATGCATTCGCATTTCCTCACGATTTCCCTTCGGGGAGGTGGGGGGCATTTTTTTTTATTTTTTTAGTCAGCCTGAAAAAGATTATGGCAGCTGCGCACTAGTGGTGCCAAGCCTGAAGGAAGAGCGCAGCTGGGGGCGTTCCGCTTTCTTTAGATTTGTTTGTTTGTTTGTTTGTTGCCTCTATCCTGTGGCACATACCCACTCTGGGGGATTGGCCAAGAAAATGTATAATATAATATGGGTGATAGCTACCATATTGCTTACCAACATATTACTAGAAATGAGAAAAGAAAAAAAAAGAAAAATAATACTAATAATGGTCATCTAAAAAAAATAAACGTTAATAAACAAAAATTAACAAGGGAAAAAAACATTACGAAGAGGGAGAGAAAAAAAAGAAAGGAAATAACTGCCAATATAATAATACAGTCCTGAAAGTTTGAAGAGACCAGACAGCTGTGTTTACCTTACCCAAACAAGTTGGAACGTGTGTATTACATTTCACTACATTTGCCCTTGCTTGCTTTCTCTTTCTGTCTCGCTCTCTGTTTTTTCTATCTCTTTTATGTGTCAGTTTTATGTGTCAGGGCTTTCGAATCACCCAATCCTCGTCTCTCAGTGCAATAGTAAATAAACGTTTTGCACTATTTGTACTGCGCAGTTAGATCAATATTTGATTGATTGATTGATTGATTGATTGATTGATCTATTGATTGATTGATTGATTGACTAACACTGTCTAAGTGGCAGAAGTAGCATACGTGAAGGAGCATACGAAGCATGATGGAGCATGAAGGACCATTCTACATGAAGGAGCATACGAAGCAAATACGTCGACTTAACGCAAGGTTTAGGCCGATGAGTGAGACACGTATTCCCACACCAAATTTGAAGCCCGATATCAACGAACGCGTGGTTAGCGCGTTGCGGGACAAACTTGCGGTCATGAACTAAATGCTTAAGGAGACCAGGTACCATTATCTAATATTCGTAACCATCCCTATTTTTCGAATCACATTTCAGGCAGTTGGTTATAGCATTAAACGTATAACACATAGTCAAAGACAAAATGATAAAAAATGAGTTACATTTCCTTTGAACATAAGCTTTCTTTGCACATATTCATTGTTAAATTTCTAAAATCACCTTTGTGTTCATGATATAGGAAATAAGAAACTTGAGGCCGCAACATAAGCATCCTTGAAAACTCTGTAACTGATAATTTTGACGTCAAATTCATTTCGTGAGTAGTTTCTCAAAACATTCGCATAGCATGCATTATGGGTCTGTAAGTGGGACACCGTCAAGGAGAACATGTTGTGACTAGAGCATTTGTGCAGGCTAATGAAATGTGTGTACTCACCTTTGCAGTAATTGTCCGCTGTAGGGAACACAAATAATTTGTTACTTTAATCTAGAAAAGTTTGAAAAGCGCAGTGCAGGATATTTACTGGTATTATCAGATATGCAATCAGTCGCTCTGCATGTAGAAAAGACATGCCCAAGCAAAAGAAAGTGAGAGGGAATTTCCTGCGACGGCTAAACAGAGGTGTTCATGGAAGGGTTTTGATCAATCTCTAAACTCTAGCAGGCAAACTTATTCAATATGTATGAGTTTACTAGGATCACACCTATTGCTACATCATAGTTTTCTTGTCACCCCCGTTTATGCTTTATTTTTATTTACCTTAGCATTTCCACACTGATTGAACGAGCAAAGTGTGTCCGTGTGTCTGCACGCCCCGCCGTCTATCCGTCACACGAAACCTAAAAGGAATCGCTTCAACTATATAAAATTGTGCATGAAAAACTGCGGAGGGTCTCCTTTGGTGTTTATATATGTTATGCGCCAGCGTAGCTTTTTGCCGCTAAAAGCTCATGGTACGTCCCCAATTTATCTGATACGTTGTGTTTCGCGGCAGCGACACGGCGTCTTTCTTCTTGTCGGAAACATTTCTCAGTACTTCGAGCATCTCAACGAAGGACCCATTTCACGATAATGCATGTACGTGTTTGGAACCACACTGTGGCAAATTCGAACAATTTTAATGCATATACTGCTTCATGTCAACTTTAGATATTACCCTATAGAGGTTTATGAAAGAGATAATAGGCAACCATCCGTATGTAGCACGAAACAACGAGAAAATCCGCAGAAATTTCTCAGAAAGGAAAGACTCTCCGATGCTCGCCTTCTGATCGTGGGCGAGCGGGTTCGATTGCCTCCTTCTTCCGGAAATTGTTTCGCCATAAAATTATCTCCTTGCTCTTCTTTTTCGTTCTATCCGTTTCGTTTTCTCTCTGTGTCTACTCTTTCTAACCATCAGAATTATTGCAGTTCACGCACGGCAAATCGCCGCAAGTGATCTGGGAGTGAAGCAGAAGATGGCAAAGAGGTCGAGGATGAAGTAAACGATGAAGAGAGCACGTGCCGGTTTATGATGATAATTTCTGTTCACCTGTCACGAACCAATGCTCAGCTTAAGCAGCTTCACTGCGAAAAATGTACTAACGTTTACAATAATCCCTAATGCCAAATTAGGGCTAGGCTTTGCGCGTGTTTTCATTCTGCAGTACATTCGTCCGTACATCTGCGGTGGTATGGAGGAATCTAACAGGCGTGTCGCCGAGCCTCTACTCGCGCAGCTTGTTCAGCATCTGCGCCAGAAAAAGCGCGTCCACCGCTTGCGTCGCTCTTTCTTTAGAAGGAATTGTTCAAAACCTTATATACAGGTCCAGCGCGTGCGCCTTCATACCTGACTCTGAAAAGTTTCTGGATTAACCAGTTGGCTTCCAGAAATTACTACTCAGTTTGCGGCACGCGTAAATGACACAGAAACATTCTAGCCACTTGAGTGAAAACCATCGCACAGCGAAGTTGTCACCCCTTTACCGAAACTTAGGCGCAAAGTTATAACTTTGATCCTAGGTTTCGGTAAAGTAATAACTCACGACTTTTTTGTTGATTACTTCTTCTTCGGATTTAGCAATGTGGATCCCGCGCGACGATATTCTCATTCACGGCCGCGCTCAACCGCTACAGCAGCGTTGCAGTGCGATAGTGGCCCATTGCACCCCACCCACTCGGCAAAAGTGCGTAATGCTATCATGGCTGGACAGAAACGCAAGCAGTATCATCATAATCAGTTAGCATCATAATCGGGATTTCGTTTCTTTTGTTTCTTTGTTACCCCCCCCCCTCTGGTCACGTGACCTCGGTGACGACTACTGCTATTACGACGACGGTACAGGGTTGACTAAGGAAGCTTCGCTTTAATACGCTATGGCGCCATCTCCTAGTCTGAAAGTAGGGAAATTGCCCGATGTGCTCGTTTTTCTGTGTACAATCTGTTTTGCAGGCCGTGTTCTTAATTACCGTTTCATGATTCGCTGTGCTTTTTCTCTCCGTTACAGCGGGAGACAGAGGGACGAGGCACACAAATACAGGCTTGCTATGTCGTAATATCATACGGCAATCTGCTTTTCCTCTCCCTTTTTCATATTTCGCCATGCCCTAACTCTGGGTTACGGCGAGGAACCACGAGAGACGATGCACTCCAACGCCCAACGTAGTTACGTGCGCGGAAGACATGCGCTCTAAAAAAAAGTCAACCCCGTTCTACGAAGTAAAATCTGAGTATACAGCGCAGCTGCAGTTGTTTCTTAGGTGTTTTGCTGTTTTGCTGCGATTTTCAGCGATTTGTTTCTGTGTTTTGGTGTAGTGCCCGTCATGAGTGTTTCGTTGTGATGCGTGCCAGTCTTTCTATTTCGAGGCGCATTCACACTTGGCGTCGAAGAGGGCAAAAGCGGGAAAATTCACCGAAAATCCGCTCACTTCGCCGCCTAAGCGGCCGGACACGTACAATCATGCGGTGAGCCCGATGCGACAAAAAGGAGTCACGGACACATTTTTCCGACACTGTACAGCGGAACGCCATTTCGCTTCACGCTGAGCCTTACTTTGGATGCACTGGTATATACACCACGCGATGTAAACATGTGGCCGCAAATTCAAAATTGCCGCCAAGGATTTCGCTGTGATTTTCATCCGTGCAGTAGCAATCTACTTGCGCTACACGGCATAACTCAGCATCTACAAGGACGTGTCCCTCAAGAACCTGATTTAGATTAATATTACAAAGAAGACTAGAATTATTCGAAGGTGCAGCAGCAGTGAGTCCGCGTGCCCCACATAACAAGTTTTTGCACAGAGGGAAAAATCCACCGGCGTCACTACCGGCGTCGGGTTATGTAACTTCTGCTCTTGCAACTATAAAAACAACAGCTTCTAAAGGTGAAAACTATTTCCGCATTTTGCATGCAGGAGATGAACTCGGTACAAAATAAAAGGCGCACGGAAAGGGCAAACTTTAACGCACTATTTTCGTTTGTTAGCGGTGTTGGTTAGAAGCAGCGAAAAGCGGGACGGCATGCATCAGCGGTAGAACAAATGTCAGCGTTTCCAACGAGCGCGTAATCGGTTTTCCGGCCTGTCTGGCGTTTTCGCTGCCTTTTGGCTTGTGAAGTATGAACGCGTCTTAACAGTTTTTTTTTTGCTGTTGTGGACTTCATTTCGCCTGCCGTTTTCCTTAGGCTTCCTTTTGTCGAACCCTGTGTTTCATGGATGCCCTACTACGCCGCTTGGCTCGAGCTCCCTGCTCTCGAAACTCGGGGCTGGCTGCTCGATATCGGCGCTGCCGCATTTGTGCGAGCTCCCGTTGTCGCTCAAGCGGTGCGAAATATTTTGCCCTCCCCTGGGGCGCTGGTCACGTGGCATGCGTGGCGCAACTCCTCTGATACCATCCGTCCTTTTGTTCTCCTAATAAGTACGCTTGATCTGCTCTTGTGCGTTACCCTCCTTTCCCCTCCTAATCACGTGATATCGCTCTGATCCTGCCAAACATGATCATCTGCTAGCCACGTGACATGTCCCTGCGCATTCTTGACGCCGGACGGCAAAGGGTCAGCTATGAACATCTGTTAAAATGAATTAGAAGGTGAACGTTTCTTATGAAGGTTTTTGTCATACACTTCGTGTCCGTGGAATAAACGGTATTTCAATAGAGTGTAAGGCCGACATTGAACATGCTAGAATTCGGGGAAACTGTGACTCTGCGAAAACTCAACAAAAACACGATTTTCCGTAGTCGTCAGACGTGTCATCTGCTGGCGCGTTGTAGATGCTGGCTAACGCCACAAGGGAAGTGAAAGATGCTTTGCCGATGTCACCCGAGAACAGCGCTCAATAGAGTGTAAGGCCGACATTGAACATGTTATAATTCTGGGAAACTGTGACTCTGCGAAAACTCAATAAAAACACGATTTTCCATAGTCGTCAGACGTGTCATCTGCTGGCGCGTTGTAGATGCTGGCTAACGCCACAAGGGAAGTGAAAAACGCTTTGCCGATGTCACCCGAGAACAGCGCTCAATAGAGTGTAAGGCCGACATTGAACATGCTATAATTCGGGAAAACTGTGACTCTGCGAAAACTCAACAAAACACGATTTTCCGTAGTCGTCAGACGTGTCATCTGCTGGCGCGTTGTAGATGCTGGCTAACGCCACAAGGGAAGTGAAAAATGCTTTGCCGATGTCACCCAAGAACATTGCTTTAGGGAAGGCCGCCACGATGGTGATTCCTACAAGTATGTTTCTGCCATTATGCATCACTTAAAGAAATGGGAAAGTAAATTCTACCTTGGCCACGGAAATGGTTACGGTTGAAATCGTATTTACGGTAGTGTTTTTTGTAGCATTGTGAAGTACTTTGTTCTCGTACTCCTAAATCAACGCTGTGAAGCTCTTCGCTTAAAGTACATCTGAAATGTTAACATAGCATCTTGTGTATCGGCACAAGCCTGAAGCTTGCGCTTGTATGCGGCTCCTATGCACGAGTCCGCCACCCTGCCTTAGGCCGATGGGAGGGGGGACAAAACGAATTTCTTCATCAATCCACAAAGTAAGTGCGGCCAGATTAGCTTCTTTATTTAAACATGAACATATTAATGAAGGTGGCACCTGAAAACAATATTTTAGGGAAGACTGCAACCTACAGTGAAACTCTTGGTTTTGACAATGTAAAGGAGATCCTCCGTACTTTTTTTTTTCAAGATAGGTAACCTGATGGGATATTTGCGGCTGCCTTTGCCGAAAAAGTCCTTAAAAAAAACTTGTGGTCTACATAACGTGGACACACCGAGTTAGTGCGTAATCATTTATTATAATTAGAGTACCAAGATAAAATTATTTGCCGACGCAATACACTTACCGACAGGGATACAGTCCGTCTGACCTGAAATGAAAATAGCAAATCAAGTTTGTTTAGCATATGCGGCTTCTAATAGAAGAATACTAACCGAATCAAAATCTACGAGACATAGCAAAACAACCATTCATATTTGAATAATCAAGTTGAAGCGCACCGGAAAAACGTGGACAGTAGAAGTAGACAGCACAGCACTTACACTCACAACTGAAACTTTATTAGTCAAAAAATGTACATAAGGCTGGTACAAGATTCTTTGCACATACGCAGCAGAGTCGGATGCAACAAAAACATTTTTGTTGGGACTAGCAAAATAATTTTCTGCATTACATGTAATTTATTAGATATCAGAAGGATTATAAAATGCGAAGCATTTCTTTGCGTACTGCAGGCACTTTTAGCGTTTCTATCTGCGTATCTATCTATCTATCTATCTATCTATCTATCTATCTATCTATCTATCTATCTATCTATCTATCTATCTATCTATCTATCTATCTATCTATCTATCTATCTAGCCGCCTACGTCTGCGTGATCTCGTGATTACCCCTTTAACTTGGGGTAGACCAAAATTAGTATGTGAGAATAAGATGGTTTGATGAATATGACTAGCTGGTCGTGACATGAATAATGACAATCCCGTCGTGTACGTCGTCAAACTCTTTCGGGCAAACCCTGTGGCACATACCACGGGGCGGGTATGTGCCACAGGTATACGGGTATGTGCCACAGGTATAGGCGTATGTGCCACAGGTGATTGATAGTTTAGACTACCCAGGAACGGCGAGACAAACATTGGTACTTTTAACGCCAGAGCGTTAAAAAGCTGACGGCGTCAGCAGCGTTGACCGGACGAATGCAAATAATAAATGTCAGGGTCCCAACAGGAATTCTGCGTGGCAATCAAGCATTCTACCACAGAGCCACGCTAGGTCTCGGAACTGCTTTTCGAATAGACCCTAATGTTCCTGAAACGTCAATTGTCGTTGCAGTGCTGGCTATCCAATTTTATAAACATTACATATGTACTCCGATGATACAGCCGTCACGCCGGGTTAACATCAATTATAGTAAAGCGTCATCCACTGAAGTTGATATATGTTCCAGTGTCCAGGGCTACCATCATGGCGAGCACAAGCGCTACATATCAATTTACCGCTTCTGGTGTTGCTACTGCCCATGTTGCTGTTGGCATCGTTACGCAACTGTAAACAACTTGTTATGCAAAACATATGCGACGGTGGAACATGTCTGTGCGTACAACATTTGTACATATCTTTAGCGTAATTTCGTAACGTTTCGCTCAATACAACATTACAACATAGTCACCTTCCCTCCGCATGCTTCGCATAACATCGATTCCCAAGGTACGTGGAATCTGCCGAATTTTTTGTCTAGATACGCGTACTCCGTATAGTGCCGCACAATCTTGACTAAGACACTTATGTCCCCTCGTCCTGACATGATACGTCTCTACTATCCCGCGAGTCACCTGATCCTTATGCCGAAAAATCGATATCGATTTCTTTAAACACAGGGTAACATCAACAATGTTTACTGTGAGCAGAGAGATGAGTGTTGCTTGATGCCGTTATAGGTGTGTGGTGTTCTATATACACATCATTCACGCATCTGCAAAAATGACCGACGTACGCTTTATCACAAGAAAAAGGAATCATATAACGCACTCCCCCCTTTATGCATTTCACAAACTTGTTTCGGTGTTTTAAAGAGCAAACTCATGAGTCTACCAGCTTATTAAAGCGCGGACACAAATTTGCCAGCTTGTGTCTTGCCGTCAACTTCACGTCTACGTTGTGCCTACTCCAACATGTTTCAAGTTGCGCGCCAACTTGCGCACATACGGAATGACCGCAATTTTCCTTCGGATGTTTGACTTATTTGCTTCCAAATCGGCTCCCTCTTCTCTGCACTTTATTTATCTCGCTGGAATAGTGCACTCTGAAGACATTAACTGCGTTGGGTAACATGACTTCTGGAATTTCTCCAAGTGACTCTTAAAATTATCGCTTATTAGATGAACACACGATTTTTTCACAGTGGATATGAAACATGATTTAACTATTCCCATCTTGACTATCTTTCAGCGCCCGGATGCATAGTCTAGTAGTTGGTTAATATTCACTCTTGAAATGTAAACGTCAACCAACTAGCGCAACTGGACATCTTGCTAAAAACAATCACTCCCCATTCTGCCACGCAAACCGCCTCAACATGTTGTCAAACTTTAAGCATTTACTCGAAATATTCGAACGCAAATAGCATTCTAGGCAATAACTGCCTTTCTAAACACATTATGAATGTCTTGTTCCT
>JALIZH010016233.1:0-20639 GCA_030522465.1 Rhipicephalus appendiculatus | reverse complement strand
TGTATCAGGTATGCTTCCGAACAACAAAGGAGAACAATATAATGCGAGATAGAGCTACACTTTTGGTGTAGTTGTGCTCCCTTCGGCTGAATGCCGTAGTCGTGTAATGATAGGGGTAATGCGGCAGTGTTTATGCCGATGGAGATACGCGTAAGCGATTCTAATCGGAAGGCCAAAAATTAAAGATCACATTATCTTCAGGTTAAGTGACGATATACCGCCGCTGGGTTACAAATCGCAGTTAAAAATTGGGGGACCCTTAAGCTCCGCCTTTAAGAGTTGAACGCTGCGTACTTCAATCACTTAGTGCATACCACCATGGTGCATACTATATAATGGGTAGTATGCTTTAAACCAGGAGCAATTATGCACGGCAAATGTGGGAAATGTTTTCGAACTTGCTATACCCACTACGTGATGTTAAGGGAATACGCGCAGTAAGGTGTGTGCCGTTTGTAATGGGTGGCTGGCTTTAAACTATGAAATCGTTATGATAGTCACATATTCTGACGCCCGATGGCAATGTACGCTTGTACCACGCAATTTTTTTTCAATGTACTGTGTGATAGATGTTGCACTGCTATAACGAACTTAATAAGAAGATGTTCGAAAATGAATAATTATAACGACAGTTAAGCCGTCGGACGCACCTTTAGGTATCACGTCCATGTGCTTTTTTCTATACTTATCAAAAATTCCGGTAAACATTCGAGACACCCTGTAAATACAGAAATGTCAGGTATGTATTGCCATTTTGTCTCGCATCTCTGGTGTCTTACTTAAATCCCTTGTTGTAACAAGATCGTGTGAAGATTACGGATCTCTGCTCCATCACGTTAACCTGGTCGACTAAACACTTTATATTAGTGTTTCCGGAAGTTGTGTGCGTCCATATTGGCTCTGTCGTAGAAAAAAACTGCAAGAGAAATGAAGGTACAAACATCAGGATCACAGGCATAAACAAAATGTTCCACTGTATAAGTGGATCTAGGGAATTTTTGGTCTACGCACGCAGCGGTCCGCTGGGAACTAACGCATAATAGCTCCGTTGTTATGCAGAGGTCGAATTGGTTTTATGATTTTATAATTTACGAATGTAAAAATATCACGGAGAACACCAGTGTATAGCACGAATCACAGCAGCGACGAAGTATCTGCTAATATGTATTGTAATAAGAACTATAATGTGACATGTTAACTAAAGTGCAGGGTCCAGCGTGCGAATACTTAGATCTTGAAATAATGTTAATTCGAAAAATTGCTAATAGAGGTACAGTGTATGTTTATATTTTTTGTGGAAAATGCCATTACTGGCAGCAATGCTTGTCTTAATTGTGGGGCTTTGAGTAACATCTCTTTTCGCATGAGGGTGTATGCTAGACCAGTAAATACATTACATACTGCTAAAGCGCTACCATGTTAGAGACAATACTTCCCGTTACTAATATGATTTCCTTGGCCACGAGCGATAACCACATTTACAATACGCTTGTTGCAAGAGTGTGGTTATTTGAACGCCTCATATTATCTGCTTAAATTAGAATCACACTTTTTTCTACATTCACAATTACAGGCAAAAAATATTAAGTTGATACAGTCTAATAAACGATGCATCTGAAATATATCACACCACTTGCGTCACGTAGTACGTTTAACGATCCCCCCATTTATTTACAAAAACGATGATATGATGCATGCAAAAAATAAATTTCCCTAAGATATTGGAGGCGAGAAAAGTTGAAGAGCACACTGTCTGAAAGTCTCGCGAAATGAAAAGTAGGAGGAAACAACAGGGAACAATTGAATATTGCTGAGCTGTCACAACACTACCGTTAGTATACTTGTGGGGTATATTGTGGAATTTCTGAACAATAAGACAGCCCGTTTTACATCGAGTGCTGTTACGAGATCACAACAGCAACCCATCTTGGTGGCGTTGTTGTCCGCCGCCGTCTGCAACCGCGATCACACGAAATGAGAATAAAATATCCAAGATTGGACGGGATTTCAACACGGGCCCCCTGCGTAGCAGTCGAGTATTCTACCTCAGAGCCACGCCCGTGCTTGAAACTACTTCGCCAAAAGGCCCTATACAGGCGTCGTGTTGGGCAAGAACTCCCGTTGAAAAGTGCAATATAGCGTTGTAGAAGTATACAATAACAACCAGTCGTCATACAATGCGAATTGCCTAAAGAAGGAGCTCTTTAAATCCCCCAAACCATTAGGAAAGGCTCAGCCATAATTCCTCAACCTCATCAGCCGCAGCATCGACAAAGTGCACATTATATTTGCCTTACAGCTGGGTAGCGGGTAACTGGCTTCTCCGCAAAATAACGAAGAGTTGCAAAATGTGTGTTTCCCTACATCACAACCATTGTGATGATTTATAGCGTAATGGATACCTTGGAAGTCTACTTGTAGTAGTTGCCTCAAGAAAGTTTGCAACAGGTTCTAGAAAGGCTGCTCTTCAAGCTCTCTGTGTGCCTGCGCTGCGTGTTCCATGCAGGCCTGACGTCTTTTTTTGTGATACGCGCCACCTTATCGAAGGGAAAATGCCAGATTAGTTAAATGCAGAAATCGAGCAACAAGTAGCCAGTATTTCACCTCTTATGACATCATTCTGAATTCCGATTTTACAAAAATATCTAAGGGTGTCATTGGCTTTTAGCCCAGTGTACTGACGTGGAACGGCGTTCCACGTCAATGGGCAATGGTAAATTACTGTTGGCGAAAAGTACCGCGAGAAAGCAGCCTTTTCACCACTGACAGATTCTACTAAAGTGAGAGCCCTCTTGCTATGTTTCTACAATGCCTCTCGTGCTTTCGAACGCACTGAATTCTCAGATTTTTCCATATTTCAAGTGGTATTCATGCATGTGCGATAGTAATAACGTTCATTTTTTTTTACCAGGCTTCCAATGCAATCTCCATCGTCTTTTAGTCATTCATATTTTCTGAAAGCTGAACTCTGCTAAACGCAGTTCTGGTCGTCGCCATGATAATGTCCTTTGCCGCCGAAATAAAATGAATTAGCGCGCCCGCGCAGAAACCACACTTCGTAACATTCGACCTAGCCGGTTGGTGTTATCCATGCCAGGTGCCCGCATGGCTTGTCCAGCGCTATCGCCTACGTAGCTCCCTGCTCTTTTTATCGGAGCGGAATGATTAACTAATGGAATGTACACGGCACTATTCTAGTTATAGGAAAGTCTCGGTCACATGCTGACTACCGAAGGTTCTCCATTCCTTGCAACCTCATCCCTTCTGTTCGCTATCCTTGCCGAAACACCCTTCGTGAAGCATCGTCACTAAGGCAGTACGCTTACAATCAGACTGATTTTATGTGACACATTATGAACATTGCTCTAGGACGCCGACTCATGGTCTCACCATCTTTATTAACGACCCTAATACCAGGAACGGTAAAATCGGCGCTGGCATACTTGTCAGTACACACTTGCTAATATCGTCGTTTAACCAAGTCACGCTAGTCACAACGATCTATCATTAGTCCCTTTATTGAGGAGCACCAGGACCGGCACACTTCGCTTCTTTGTATTAAAGCATGGATGTGTCAAAAGGGTGCAGTTTGCATCCCAAAGCATCTTTTGGTCCGATCTTCATCGTTCTGTATGATTGAACTTTGCAGCCTCTGAGCGCTGTCGATTCCGCAAAAGGTGCCCGTATTTCAACTTGGTGGCAGTACCTCTGTCATTTCTTTACTCGTCAACATGCATTTATTTAGACATTTCCCTGTGGCAAACCTTGGAGAAGGATCGATCGTCGTTGCCATGAATTATTTGACACGCTTGACAATGAAGCACGCTTGCCCGACAATGTGGCCGCGATGCAATGGTGCTCTTCGACGCCTTACATCCTAGCCATCAAAGCTCGGCTTGCTGCTACGTGCCGCATGAAATTCCCTGCGCCACAAAAGTGTTCATGGTTGCCCGTGGTCATCTGGTAGCTCTTAGACCGTCCGTCAAGCAATTTATGATCACGACAACAGAGATGCCCACATTAACCATGTATCATATTAGACCACTTTTCTCTCCACGTGGGCTTCGATTAATAATTGATGTTTCACTACGTTTCCCGTTATCGTTTCGTCCGCTAAGTGACTGTCAATATATTCGCAATAAAAAATAAAAAATATATATATGCAAACATTCATGGCGTCTTACACTATGACCGTGAGGTGGGTACCTTATAAAATATATATTCCATCTCACCACTACCGTTTAGCACTCACCAAGGCTTTACGGGTGTAAGCAAGCCATACTCTTGAGCAGCCAAACATAATTCTAGATATATTTACCTTACAATTGCAAGGGTTCACACATTAGCGCTAGTTTGGCACGTCTTACGTGACATGGATGCGTGATATGATTATTCTTCTACGCATTTATGTCTTTTACCCTTCATTTCTCTATATGTAAACGGCCGGAAACTGGTTACAAATCAACATGACAGCGCCCATGCAGACGCGACCGCCCACTTCGATCCGAAAAAGTGCTTGGTAATCGCCCACGTCGCCCACGTCGCTGAATGCTGAAATGAGCTATCGCTTTGTGCCCTCACGCTGATGACAAAGCATCAGGTACATTCCGTGCTCATTTTTCAAGATAAGCTGTTGGTTTAATCAAGCCTACCTAAGCTTAGCGCACTGAGAATTTCATAATGGTTCTTGGAATAAGCCCTATATAGTCACGAATACATTGTTGTCGAAGCGTGATTACATCAATCTAAAGCAAATACAAGCATAAGTTTGCAACTAACGGGTCATACAGCGCACGATGATGACTTCTCAAATTCGTGGCGCAGGGCTGCGATGGATGAAGCAATTAGCCTAATTCTTTTCGGCGATGCCGTCTGTTCCATTTACTCGCTGTTCGTGTGCGCGCAGACGCCAGGGACGCGTTTAGCAGATGACACGATGCGTATGAATACATGTGGAGGAACTTTTCACCCCTCCAATTATATAAGAGGTCCCCGTAGGCTTCTCAGTACTGAAGGTAACTCCTGAGATGGAGCATAAGTGCGTTAAGATCGTCCTGCAAGGTATGTTTTTCTTATCCTTTTTCTACAAATGAAAGCATACGGGCATAGCGGGCGTTCACGGCTCAAGCAGAGAAGAATGGTGCCGGCTGTTTTCAATAGCACGAAAGGCCCACAGGGGTCCCGGAGGGCAGGCTGCATGGCTCCTGCAATTATTTACGTACTCTGATATGGCGGTCGAGGTCGCGAGCGGCCTATCTTGACAGGGACCAGCAGACGGATCACACCTTTGTGACTGCTGTGTTCACACCGTTGTGCTTGCGATAAGCAGCACAAACATCTCAGAATCTCAGACAGCTCAGCAGCGCTAGACAGCACAAAGGTCGCTTCGCTTGTTATAGCTGCAGCATTTCCATACTCTCAACTCTTATTAACTTCAGCCAGGTCGCACGCTGAAATATATTTGTCCGCCGCGGTGGTGCAGTGGTTATTGTGCTCGCCTACTGACCCGAAGGTCGCGGGTTCGGTCCCGGCCGCGCCGGGGCGAAATTCGATGGAGGCGAAATGCTACAGGTCCGTGTACTCCATTTCGATGGAGGCGAAATGCTACAGGCCCGTGTACCGTGCGATGTCAGTGCACGGTAAAGAACCCCAGGTATCCGAAATTTCCGGAGCCATCCACTACGGCGTCGCTCATTATCATACGGTTTTGGGACGTAATACCTGATATATCATTATGCTGATGACGTGAGCTGCAAGCCTCATTTCATGTAAACATTCTCTTCGTTGCTTTCGCATCGATTCGCTCACGCCTCCCGCGCATCGGCGCCTTCTTTCGCTACCCCCCTACTGAACCCGCACTCATGGAGATGTTCAAGCCCTGTTACTGCGACTTACATTTGTCGGTAACACAAGCATAATCATAGCAATAATTGTTGGGATTTCGCGTCCCAAAACGACGATATGATTATAACAGACGCTGTAGTAGAGGGCTCCGGAAATTCCCACCACCTGGGGTTCTTTAACGTGCACCTCAACCGAAGAACATGGGCCTCAAGCATTTTGGTCTCCATCGAAATTGCGGCCGCCGCGGCTGGGATTTGATCCCGCGACGTGCGGGTCAGCAGTCGAGCACCATGAACACTGGACCACCGCGGAGGGTATAAACATGATCATCTTGCTATACAAGCGATACGACACGCCGTCATTCCTTAGCCCACGAAGAAACCTAATATCTCCTTATACATCATTACGAAGCAATTCAACAGCTCCTCCCATAACATAAATTATAACTCCGGTCGCAAGCATGGCGTGTACGCATAAAGGAAACGAAATTGTGCCTATTCGACGAAAAGTACGTTCGAAGTATAAATAAAGTGAATGTGCATTGAAATATTTAGAAAGGTCACGATAACAAACCTACCTCTTTTATGCTGTATGAGCGTTTTTTACATGACCAACAATCGCCGTCTAATACACTCAAACTACCTGCATAGAGAATCAGTTTAAAGGCCAGTGTTTGCACCATCTCGTTCAAAGCCGTGTGGTTCACAAGAGAATTCTGCACGCGGAATATAGGCAACTGAATGTATAAAATATAGATTGTTTACGGTACAATGAGCTCCAATGTTGGAGGTATCGTTCAAAGGTGTCTAGAGCAGGTGTTCTGTACCGTTTTGTCAAGACATTGTTTCTTTAGCAGTGAAATGCTCGTATTAACATACATCCTAACGAAGGATGTACGTAAGCTGCCTCATTCTCACTGAACGTACGGCTAACCAGGATTGCGTGATTGCATCGTGCTGCTAGCGCTATATATAAAAAAAAGAAAAAAAGTCGTACCTGCAATGTCATGCAGGAACCCCTTTAAAAGCATGGGCTGGTTGCTATATACTTGCTGGGGAAGGGAAAGAAGAGATTAGGCAAACTACTTGTCAGACTAAAACCAATCGTCTTATTAAAGGGACACTAAGGGAACACTATTTTTATCCCATATTAGTAAATTACTCACTGTACTTAGTAAATTAGTAAATTAATCACTGTATTCACTGTACCAAACACGCCACACTTGCTGCGAGAAGACGCTTGGTAAGCGAGACGACGAGCGAAAAGAAAATGTGGGTGGCCAAGCAACATTAAAGCTTCTGCACTGGTGTCCATGATGTTGTACATAATGACGGCGTGTACTGTAGGACGTAGTTTGTAGTCCGTAAATATGAAGTACATTTTCTTCTGTGCGAGCCAGGGATTTAATACACCACGTTTCATGAAATTTTGATGACCATAGAAGGCGTACTTGAGCCAATGTGGCCAAAATACGAAAAGCCATTTTAAAATCCGCGACGTCACCTTAGTAGATTTAGGCAGGAAATTTAAAAGTGAATCTTTTCTCACCTGTAGTGGCGAAATAACCACACCAGCGTTTTCGTACTCTAATTTATTAACACAGCGTTATCGTTACACTCAAGTGGTCATTTAACGTGACAAAGCTAAGGAGCCAGGGTCGCACAACATGTGTTGCGCTCTCAGCGTCTGCTGCGATGGCGTTTTTGGGACAGACGTCACCTGGTCGCGACGTTGACGAAGGCAACAATTGGCGAGCTCAAGATGAAACTCTTTATTTGGGCGAACCTGCGCCCGGGAAAACGAAAATCAGAATCCAAGAAAAACACGCTGTGCTCCGATAGCGGCGAACGCGTCGGCCGCCGATAATGTGATCTGCGGTAAGAAGCGTCGGCAATGATACTTGCTTCATCGAACACTGGAGCCTTATCGCTGCTCGCCGCGTTCGACCCAGAATAAACTAGGCTATTCGCGCCCTGCGCGCAATATTGACGGAATGACCTTGAAAATGGCGCACCTTCTGAAACAAAGCGGCGTGGTCTGCGCCGAGCGTTGCAAGTACTCTCTGCAAATGAAATCCGAATACATAAAAATAGCAGGCGTGGCGATTCCCCCTCTCATAAAAGCATCGCCACGATGCTCTAAACAGAACAAAACATTGAAAACGTGCATTTAATACGAAATAATAAAGCAAGCAAAACTGCAGTCCTCAGTTTCCTGAATGCGCATAGAATGGCATGAGGCTCACGAATTAAACGACTTCAGGTCGTACGGTGCGCCGCTGAGAGTTCGTAATGCCGTCTGGGATAACGTCGTACTCGAGAGCTGCGAGTCGTCGAAGTACCTTGCATGGCCCGAAGCATCGCCCATGAAAATTTTCGCTTAGTCCACGTCCGCGTATAGCCGTCCAGACCCAAACACGGTCGCCAGGCTGATATTCCACGTGGCGTCGTCGAAGGTTGTAATTACGTCTGTAGTTAATTAGCTGGCTCTCGATGGGCAGAGCGGCGACTTGTCTGGCTTCCTCGTCGGGCTGAAGGTAGACGGTGACGTCGAGGTTTACTTCGTCGGTGATGTTGGCTAGCATGGTCTCGAGCGTTGTCGCCTGGTTCCTTCCGTAAACCAACTTGCATGGCGTCATCTGCGTCGTTTCTTCCATGGTCGTGTTGTATGCGAACGTCACGCACGGGAGGATGATATCCAACGTCTTGTATTCGACGTCGATGTACACGGCCCGCATTTTAGCGATGGTCTTATTTAGATGCTCTGTGAGCCCATTCGTCTGTCGGTGGTAAGCTGTGGTCATGATAGGGCTGGTTTGGCAGTATTTCAAGAACGCCTGAGTAAGGTCAGCAGTAAAGGCCGTACCTCTGTCGGTGTGGAGGACCTCTGGGGCACCATGACGCAGGACGATGTTTTCAACGAAGAACTTGGCTACCCTTGCGTCGCCACCTTTTGGCAGGGCCCTCGTTTCGGCGTAGCAAGTGGGGCAGTCATAACAATGACACACTTGTTTCCGATCTTCGGCTTCAGGAGTGGCACCACTAAGTCCATACCGATTTGCGGGAGTGGTCGGCGAAGTGGTCCGATGCGCTGCAGAAGTCGCGCTGGGCCTGTCGGCCGTGTCTTGCGTCGCTGAGAGTCCCAGAATGTCCTCACGTAACGAGAGAAGGCGGTGGAAAGGCAAGGCTAGTAGTAATTTTCCCAGATGTGAAGCCGTCGGGTCGGCTGGCAGAGCCTGAAGAATTTCTGGTCGCAGTGCCGAAGCTGCAAACACAAGGTAGTTGATCCGGGCCGAAGAGAAGTTATTCTTTACGAGGATGTCGTTTTTCAAGAAGAAATCCACGCATATCCACGAAGTGAATGCTGACGATGGGGCGAGGCACTGTGCATCGGACTCACGACGTTAACGCTGAGCGGCTGCATGGAGCGCCTTACGTGCGCTCTCGTCCATGGCAACGGCACCGACTGCGCGGAGCGCCCGCCTATATCAGCGACCCCCTGGGCGGCATTGTGTTATCACGGAGTTGATCGATGTGGTTGTCTTTCGTGCATTGCTCAAAGATGGCGCACCTGCGCTTCGACTGTGCACTACGGCGGGGACTGGTTGAAGACGGCCTGGACAATGTGAGGTCTTAAGGTCCTTCACCCCTAAAGCGATGCCAATCCTTCACCTGATCACTTTTGGAACAACGGTAGTCTTGTCTTCGAGGCATTCCAGTATGCTCCTGAGTGCTGGGTCGGCTCGCTCTCGTTCAGCGAAGTTGTGGGCACTATTGGTTCTAAAGAAGCAGTCATCATCCTGGGTCGTCCTTGCGGTGGTGGGCCGATGGGGCCACGAGACAGGTTATCCGCGTCGGAGTGTTTTCTTCCGGACTTGTAAACTACATCAATGTCAAATTCTTGTCTTAGGCTCAACCGTATGAGGTGACATGAATGTTCCTACAAGTTAAGTAACCAACACAAGGCTTGGTGGGCGCTCACAACGTCGAAGGAGTCGTGGAGGTAGGCACTAACCTTGGATGCAGCCCAGATGATGGCAAGGAACTCCTTTTCTGTTGTAGAATAGATGGCTTCCGCCTTCGTTATGGACCGGGTAGCAAAAATGATGGGCTTTTCCAGTTCGTCAGTCCTCTGCAGAAGGACGGCGTCAAGTCCTACGCTGCTTGCATGGTTAGGATTTCCGTATCTTACAATAAGGCGTGGTGGGCGGTGCGAAGGCAGCGATGGTAGTTGTTTTCCGCGGGTCGAGGTCAAGTTCAGACTTGTTAATGGCATGGCCCAAGACAATCAGCTCCTCGTGCGCGAAGCGGCGAGTCCGGATGTGTTCACTACTTGAACTGCAATGGCAAAGCGCCGGATGTATTCGTTGAAGTTTCAGGCGAAGACATCGACGTAGTACAAGTACACGTAGGACGTCTGCCATTTCAAGCCAGCCAACACTGTATATATAACGCGTTGGAATGTCGCAGGTACCGATCAAAGACGAAAGGGCATGACCTCGAACTCAAACATGCCGTCTGGTGTTATAAAGACAGTATTTTCTTGGCCTCTGTCCTCGACTTCGATTTGGCAGTAGCATGTCTTGAGGTCCATCGATGAAAAGTACTTCGGGTTGTGGAGTGTATGCAGTGCGTGCTCTATCCGTTAGAGAGAGTACACGTCCTTCTTTGTGATTTTGTTCAGGCGATCATAATCGGCGCAGAAACGTGGGGTCCCATCCGTCTTCCTCACTAACACTGCGGGAGATGCCCTCGACCACAGTACGGATTGTTATTGCGTTATTTCGGCCATGTTGACGACGTTCGACCTACTCATTGCCCCGATGTGCATATCCGCTGTAAGGACTGATGGTGAATACAGTTGTAGTGAATACACTTGCGAGTTACGTTCATTGAGTAACTTGAAGATGTATTAATGATTCAAGGCTACCATGAGGAAGAGACACATGTTGTAATCACAGGACATCGTCGCTTGGTCGTAGGTGGGCCAATCATGGAGGTGGTGTAAACCCACATTAGGGGAAGAAAGCTTTCGTAAAAAGGCAGGAGATTTTTAGTATAGTGATTGAGAAGAAAAAGAAGATAGCGTTCGCGTTTCAGTCCTCTTAGCTCAATGCGTAACGCACTCTGTAGGTTGTTATTCTGTTCGAGAAATTGGTGCAAAAAGTGGTACAGGCGCCTCGGCACCCTGAAATGAAAGTTTGGTCTCTTTGCAAGGGCTGCGTTTGGGGACAAAATGTACAAGTGTACGCGTGCTGTTAAATCGCAGGGGTGTCAGGAGGAAATGCCGGTGCGGAAAAGTAGCGGCAGTGCAATAGGAAGGGAAATCCACGCTGTTCAGATCGCACTCGCAAGGCCAACATCGGCATGGAGCCCTGATATCATAACAGCGGTGGCAGTGCACTGCTTTTTGTGGAACCTGCAGGAGCACTGCGTGCGCTGGGATACCGTCGCAGGTTCGGCAGATCTGCGGACGGATCACAGGCCATATGCCAAGTATACATCGTTGAGGAGGAAAACACAAAACACCTCATCCTCCGCTGCACTGGTTTGTGCCCTTGTAAACGTAGAGGGCGCCACTTTTACCCTGGCGATGGGATTTCGAAAGAGAGAGAAGAAATGGTAGAGAAGGAAAGGCAGGGAGGTTAACCAGTCCAGGATAACCGGTTTGCTACCCTGCAAGTGGGAAGGGGATGGGGGGAGATTGAAAGAGGGAGGGGAAAGAGTGGAAAGAGAGAGAAACATAGCACATAACACAGCACACACACATACCGAAGAGGAAAGCACAGTGGTGGCAAGAACAGTGCGCGTCACAACGCAGAAATTGAGGCACTTGTGCCCATTTGTGTGTGTGTGTGTGTGTGTGTGTGTGTGTGTGTGTGTGTGTGTGTGTGTGTGTGTGTGTGTGTGTGTGTGTGTGTGTGTGTGTGTGTGTCTGTGTGTGTGTGTGTGTGTGTGTGTGTGTGTTTGGGCGTCTCTTTCTCCTTTTCTATTTTTTTCCCTCTCTCCTTCCTAATTAATGCTTTTCTTTTCTTGTGGTTAAGGTTCTTGAGAGCTGCCTACACGGTACAAATGGTGTCAATATACCTGGGTTTTTACATGGGAAAAACATGGTGTCAATACCTGGGTTTTTACATGGCAAATCCACAATGTGATAATGAGGCAAACCGTAGTGGAGGGCTCCGAAAATTTTAACCATCTGGTGTTCTTTAACCAGCACTGACATCGCACAGTACAAACGGAATCACTACACTTCCGTGTCATGATTATCTCAGTGCGGTACGTTCGGTCCAACACAGTGAACGAACGTTTTGTATAGCAATAACGTCATCTTCGCGTGCATGAGCGCCTCGTGTGCCCAGTATTCGTCGTCTTCTGGAGCAGAAAACACATACATCCCCCCTACACGACTTGCACCCGGGTTGTTCAGCGCCGGGCAAAATATTGTTACGGGAAAGATACAGACTCGTAGGAGTGGGCACAGATGTATTCACAACTGCCCAAGCGAGCAGCGCCACCGATACTGATCAGCTCGAGCCAGTCTATCGTCTTTGTCGTCCTTCTCTTCGTACGTTCCCTTCATCTCGATGCCACTGGTACGTAGCATGACCCCCGGCGGCGGAAGCACCGTCCCGGAGCTTTAGAGGTCGTTGTCAGACGCACTGTTGTAGGGCTTGAGCCGTGACACGTGAACAACATCGGACCGACCAACAGATGACGATGGATATATGGGGCCAATCTCATATGTAACAGGTGTTGCTTGACGCAGTACACGGTAAGGTCCCGTGTACCGAGACAAAAGCTTCTCAGATAGGCCCACCCGACGATGAGGGGACCAGAGTAGCACAAGGGTACCAGAAGCGAAATGAGCGTCTCGATGTGAAGCATCGCAGCGACGTCGTTGGTTGCTCTGCGACGCCGTAAGCCGAGCGCGGGCAAGCTGACGGGCAGGATCGGCTCGCGCTATAGCGTCACGGGCATACTCGCTGGTGGACGAGGGATTGGCTGAAATGATGGTGTCCAGCGGTAAGGTCGGCTCTCTTCCGTACAACAGGTAGAAAGGAGAAAAGCCTGCTGTGTCGTGACGCGATGAATTGTACGCGAAAGTTGCGAAGGGTAGGGCAAGATCCCAATCTCGGTGGTCCGGCGACACATACATGGGGAGCATCTCCGTAAGAGTACGATTAAACCGTTCCGTGAGGCCGTTGGTTTGAGGGTGGTAAGCAGTGGTCAATTTGTGCTGCGTGGAACAGGAACGCAGGAATGTCGGTGATAACTTGAGATATAAATGTACGGCCACGGTCTGTGAGCAGCTGTCTTGGGGCTCCGTGAACCAATATACCGTCCCCTAACAGGAAGTCAGCAACGTCGGTTGCACAACTTGTCGGTAAAGCTGGCGTGATAGCGTAGCGTGTAGCGTAATCGGTGAGCACGGCTATCCACTTTTTCCCAATATTGAAGCGGGAAAAGGCCCAAGCAGGTCTAACCCAACGCGATAAAATGGTTCCGCGGTTATATCGATTGGTTGGAGGTGGCCAGCGGGTAGCAGCGACGCTGTTTTTCGACGTTGGCATAACTCACACGTGGCGACGTATCGGCGTACCGAGCGAGCAAGGCCTGGCCAGAAGAAACGGCGCCGTACACGCTCGTACGTGCGAGATACGCCAAGGTGTCCAGCTGTGGGCGCGTCGTGAAGTTCAGCGAGGACACAGCGCCGTAAATTCTTAGGCACGACAATAAGAAGGTCAGGCTCATCAGGTCGGAAATTGCGACGGTATAGGACGTCCTTTTGAAGCACAAAGTGTCGGGCGGAGGCGTCATTTGGGGAAGATTCCGTACGGCTGATGATGTCAAGCAGCAGTGGATCCCGTTTCTGTTCTTCCCCAATGTGAAGGAAGTCGGACACTGACAAGATAGAGTGCTCCGTGGTCGCGTAGGTGTCATCAGGATCGTCGACAGGGTACCGGGAGAGGCAATCGGCATCACGGTGCAGGTGGCCAGATTTGTAGACGACCGAGTAGGAAAACTCTTGCAGGCGCAAAGCCCAGCGACCAAGGCGCGCACTGGGATCTTTAAAATAGTTTAGCCAGCAGAGCGCGTGGTAGTCGGTAACTACCGAAAATGGGCGACCGTATATGTAAGGCCTGAATTTCGCCACCGCCCAAACGAGAGCCAAGCACTCACGCACTGTGATTGAATAATTACCGTTCAGGGGCGGATAGGAGGCGGCTGGCGTATGCGATAACGCAGTCATGGCCACGTTGTTGTTGGGCTAGTACTGCACCGATGTCCATGTCCACTTGCATCTGTACGGATCTCCGTAGGGGCAGCAGGGTCAGAGTGTGCCAGGATCGGAGGTGTAGTGAGGAACGCGATTAAAGTCGCGAACGCCGAAGCCTCTTCTGAGCCCCATGAAAACGGGACGTCCTGCTTGAGGAGCTGCGTAAGAGGTCTCGCTATGTCCGCAAAATTTTTCACGAAGCGTCGGAAGTACGAACATAGTCCGATGAAGCTGCGTACATCCTTCGCAGAGCGTGGCACGGGAAAGCTTTTGACTGCGCTGATTTTTGCCGGGTCTGGTTGTACACCGTTAGCGTCCACTAAATGGCCAAGTACTGTGATTTGGTGGCGGCCAAAGTGACACTTGGACGAGTTCAGCTGCAGGCCAGCGCGACGGGAAGATGTCTAAGACGGCTGACAGGCGCTCTATGTGAGTTTCAAACGTTGGCGAAAAAACAACGACATCGTCCAAGTAGCACAGACAGGTGGACCATTTAAAGCCTCTGAGCAGGGACTAGAAGCGAAAGTTGGGCTAGTTGGTGGTTCATGCTTGGGATTTAAAAACAGCGCAAATAGAGACAAGGGACCAAAGAAGAGACGGACACGGCGCTGAACTCACAACTAAAATTTATTCGAAGGCACACACACACATATATCAAGCAGCCGACCTAGTCACGTGGCACACCAAAGGCGTCTGCGCATGTTCTTCGGCCAGCATGAAGGATGGTTTTGATTTTTTATTTTTTTATTTATTTATTTTTTTTCGGTTGTTAACACACGTGATGCTGTTCACAATGATTAGTGTTTTTTTGTACCCTGTTTGCTTCTGCTGCGCAGACGCCTTTGGTGTGCCACATGACTAGGTCAGGCTGCTTGATATATGTGTGTGTGTGCCTTCTAATAAATTTTAGTTGTGAGTTCAGCGCCGTGTCGTCTCTTCTTTGGTCCCTTGTCTCTATTTTGCGCTGTTTTTAAATCCCAAGCTGAGCAGGGAGTCCACCATTCGTTCGAAGGTGGCTGGAGCGTTACAAAGGCCGAATGGCATGGACTTTGAATTGATATAGTCCATCTGGGGTGATGAATGCCGTCTTTTCACGATCCATTTCATCCACCTCAATCTGCCAGTACCCGGAACGGAGGTCTATGAAGGAAAAATAGCGGGCACCATAGAGGCAATCAAGGGCATCATCTATTCGTGGCAGAGGGTACACGTCTTTTTTTTGTAATTTTGTTTAGGTGTCGATAATCGACACAGAAACGCCATGTGCCGTCCTTCTTGCGGACTAGCACGACAGGGGATGCCCAAGGACTGCAGGATGGCTCAATGATGTGCTTGGCGAGCATTTTGTCAACCTCACTTTGAATAATTTGACGCTCAGCCGCCGACACCCGATATGGACGCCTATGAATAGGAGGCTCATCACCAAGTGTTTATGCGGTGGGTCACACCAGTAGCTTTCCCCAATGGACGGCCGCTGAGGTCGAAAACATCGATGTAGGACAGCAGAATCCCGGTGGAGCTCGTCAGTCTGCTGCGGTGTCAAATTCGAAGCAATCATCCGACTTGATGGCGCTGTCGGAGAAAGTGTTGGATTGGTGTTGAGCATGGGAGTCGGAAGGAGCGGCCACCGTGAAAACGTCCACTGCGTTGTCGTCCAAGGTGGAAATCAATGCCAAAGAGATGCCTTCCGGCAGCACTTGAGGTGTCAAACTTAAGTTGACAACTGGAAGGCACGTGAAGTTCCCTGCGACAGACAGAACGGTGTGCGGTAATGTAATGCCGCGGCTAATGAGGACATCGGTGATAGGTGTCAGTACATAGTCGCCGTCGGGAACTGGTGGTGCGGAGACGAGCTCGACGTAGGTCAGTGGTTTGGGGAGGAAGGCGAGCATATCCCTTTGTGCAGAGGCGGACTCGGCCGTAGTGCAGGAGCGTCTGTCGTGGGCAAGTGGAGACGGAGCGTACTGGCCGAACAGTCAATGAGGGCAGAATGCGCGGACAGGAACTCAAGGCCTAGGATTACGTCATGGGGACATTTTTCAAGGACGGTAAAGAGAACAACTGTGTGGCGATCCGCGATGCTTACATGAGCGGAGCACATTCCAACGACCGATGCTGTTCCGCCATCGGCAACACGGACGAACTGAGTGGTCGCAGGTGTGAGAACTTTCTTGAGCTTGCGGCGAAAATCACTCGTCATAACGGAAAGTTGAGCCCCAGTGTCGGACAAGAGCAGTCACATGCACACCGTCTACTTGAACGTCGATAAGGTTCCGTTTCGTCTGTATGGTCAGTAGAGGATTTTCGGTCGGTCCGAGTGATGCAGCGCCAACCTCCGAGGGCTGCAACACTTAGTTTTCCGTCGGGGAACGTCGTGGGAAGGCGGGAGAATGTGGTCGGCGGGGCTGTGGAGAAGGAGACTGGCGACGTTGAGGTGATGGAGAGCGGGAGTAGCGGGGATCACTCACAGGTTCTTGGTGGGCAAAATGGTCGGGGCTGGTCTCATGACGATAACCGGAACGAGCATTGAAGGGACGCGGAAAAGACTGTGCGGCAGGACCCCAGCGACTTCTGCAATGGCGAGAAATGTGTCCGATGCGGTGACAGGAGAAGCATATAGGCTTGTCATCAGGTGTTCTCCACGCGGACGGATTGCGGAACACTGATGGAGAGCCCGACGGGGATCGACGTGAAGTGGTGAATTGTGGCTGGAAGCCAGTTCGGGTAGGCGTCGAAATAGAGCAAATACCCATGCTGGCGATTTCCTGTCGTACTACCGCTTGAATTAGGGGAAGGGGTATTGAAGGAGAGGGTTCAGGGGATGGTGGTGGGGGTACTGTAGCTGGAGCGGCCGCTTCAAGTTCGCGCCTGACGAGTCGTGTTATGTTGTCACAGGTGTCTGGTGGACGATATGGGTCAAGGCAAGAGGACGTCGCTGCGGTATTCGGAAGGCGCTGGAAATGATGGGAGATGCGCCTGCTTTTAGCCTGTTCGAGCCGGCGGCATTCTTGAATTATGGCATCAACAGACGACACGTTATTAAATACCAACAAGTTGAAAGCATCGTCGGCGATACCTTTGAGGATATGCGCAACTTTTTCAGGCTCGGACTTGTTTTCGTCGGCTCTGCTGCAGAGGGCGAGGACATTCTGGATGTAACTGATGTAGGACTTGGTGGACGTTTGTGCACGAGTCGATAACTCATTCTTCGCGGCTTGTCGACGACCAAACGGGTTTCCAAAAAGCTCACGGATCTGTTCCTTGAAGCTGTCCCAGCTTGTGATGTCATGCTCGTGGGTGTCAAACCAGACACGAGGGGTTCCGTCGAGGTAAAAGATGACGTTCGCTAGCATGAGGGTGGGGTCCCACCGGTAACTGGCGCTGACGCGTTCGTAGAGGCGTAGCCATTGATCGACGTCGGAACCCTCGCCGCCCGAGAACACGCCAGGGTCTTTCAAGACGGGAAGCGTCACGAAAGTTGTTTGGGCCGGTGGGTTGGCAGGCAGGGTAGGAGGCGTGACGACCGGAGTGGATGTAGTCGAGTCCTGCGAAGTCATGTTAGAAGCCGCGAGCGAGCGCCCGCTGCGGAGTTCCGTGGCGAGGACGGGCACCCCGCACCGCTCCACCAAATGTGTTACGGGAAAGATACAGACTCGTAGGAGTGGGCACAGATGTATTTACAACTGCCTAAGCGAGCAGCGCCACCGATACTGATCAGCTCGAGCCAGTCTATCGTCCTTTGTCGTCCTTCTCTTCGTACGTTCCCTTCATCTCGATGCCACTGGTACGTAGCAATATCTTTTTTGGTACATCACAGGTTCGCAACACAGTTGAGGCCACAAGAAACGAGACAAAAGCAACACACGTACACCAAATAAAAGCACAGAAGTACTTCCAACTGCATGCGACGTGCGCCAAATATGACCACCCAAGATGCTTTTCAAAAATGGAATTTTCTAAACCTTCTTGCTCAACCCCACCTACCCCACCACCACCACCCGTACATGCATGGCCACCCCTCAGAAGATGGCCGAAACGCACCCCCAAGTAATCAAACAGTTTTTAGAACAGCGGTGCGCCGCCTTTAAAACACCTCTAATATTCATCGATCGTGGTTCTAACTAAATTTTAGCATACCAAGCTGCAGCTCGGGATGGTAGGCCATTTGCGGTTTGAGTCTGTGACGCACTTACGGCGACGCAGCCAAAATGGTGCGATGCTATCAATCTCGGTCAGCTGTGGCTCAACAGGCCACGCTGTATGGCCATGTTTTGTCGACGACAGAGTTGTTTTGTTGACTGTCTTTGGGGACGGGAACTCTAAAGTTGAACAAAACATGCATTCGAAAATCGAAAGTCTGCATTTATAGCCATTAAATCAACATTGACGATGAAACGAATCAAGGGATGTTGTTGAATGGATGGCCAGCATTCCGAATACAGAAGTCATTCAAAGTTTTCGGAAGATCTTTCACGATCTCTTGAACAATAATATACAGCAAGACACAGACTCACATATATCTAGCTATGAACACTTTATTTCGACACCACTGAATGAGGCACATCGACCATGCAGCGGCAGCTCAAAAAATGCTTGTAGCCATAACATTTATTTACAAATACTTTTGCGAGCACAATCAACAAGTTAGCAAAATTCCGATTGCTGGTAAGAATTAGAACTCTTGCTATTCACGCATATACATCGATATCATTGAACGGGCACAGCCCTGGGCCTTCTTATAAAATTATTTCTGACTAATGTTGAAAGACTTGGGCGTGCAAGTACAGGCACAAAAGAGAAGTCAGTGCACTACACAAACAACGACTATCAACTGCGTTTGCGTTTCTTGGCTTCTCTCACGTTAACAAAACTTGGCGTGTGCACATGGGCAAAAGAAAGAGTAGTCAAAACACCACAAATTTGTGTTCGTCTCCATACGCCCGGTCTTTTAACATGTATGTGTATCAACTAGCTCAGCTCTATATTATTTTAAGCATTCCCTGACTGCTACCGATGTCGTGAAAACGAGCTATAGTCAGTTACTCTTACTACGGCCTTTCGCAGCGATCACGCTGTGGTTCGTACACCTTAAGACTTCCCTGTTTCGATAGTATACTTTGGCAACTTGGGTCATATAAAACTTTTGAATGCCTCTCGTACTGCTGGTATACATGAAGGCATTTCGCGTGCGGCGGGCGTCCAATGTGGGAATTCCTAACTCGCAGATCATATGTGAAGTGTTTAGCTGTAAAGAAGGAAGAAAATTTTACCGCTTAGTAAACGTGCCACTCCTAATTACTTTGATGCTACAGTATAACATTTCGAGGAAAAAATCTTGCACAAAAAATAGGTTTTCTGAATAAAAGGACATAATAACGCTTCGCATATTTTAATTCTCTAAAGCATCTCACGGGTTAAGCATACAGATCACACAGTTTGGGGACACAACTAAGGAAATATAATTGATTCATAGAAGAGCGTGAGCTTAAAAACACATTAGGGGTCCTTCTTTCATGGATGATTTTTTATTATGATAATATTATTCCGGCAATCATTTTTCTTATAAACGGAAAATATGTGCTTCCTCAAAACAAGCAGGATTTTTTTTAAGTGCGCAGTTTTCTAGGGTCCTGGCTTGTCTCTTGTATACCGTGTCATGGACGCATTGTCACGCTTTGATCAAAAGAGGCGTAAAAGAAGCCTAACATTGCTCGAAGTAAGTGAAAAATAAGCTAAGAAGTTGTAAAATAGTGCGAACTACAACAATAACCAAAATCTATTAGCAAGAATTTACCTAAAATTGCGAAATACGCTTCTGAAACATTCGTCGGATACGCGCGCCGCACAAGAAAGGGCACGGCCGCCTGGACAAGCGTGCGATCGCTGAGGCAATAGCGAGCGCCTCAGCGATGGCATTTTTCTTTGTTGAACTCACAATTTCACATCGATAAATACGCAGTTTTTGATGAATCCCAGGGACCGCAACCGATGCCACCATGCGATCGTGCCGATTGTTCGATTTACGCGTAGCGGTCTCGATCGCATTTACTGCAATTACTAGTTTAATGATGGTTCATATCATACTGCCCCTAGTATAGGCATTGTTGGTTAGGCTAGTTTACCTTCCTAATCTTAATGTTGGTTTTTGACACGTAAGCGTTTCTATGTCGACTAACCTCGAAAACTGTCGGCCCATCTGTCCATTACTTATGATTATCGTTGCTAGGTAGAAATAAAATGTTTTCACTCCGGTGCTTGGGTTCGAGCCTAAGCCCAACGGCCCGAAGGCCAGTGTCTTCAGCCACTACGATGAGCATCTTTTTTTCTTACACGGCATTTACTCAATATAGACCTGACACTCGGAAGAAAGATGTAGACATCATGATCATCTTTCTCCGTGCTTATTTTAATGCTTTACATGTCAGGGCCAACCGAGAAATGCCAACCCTCCTAGAGTGCATTAAATCGCATGCAGCTGTACACTGATGGTTCACATAGTGTGCTTGTGCAACAGC
>JALIZH010016232.1:0-32964 GCA_030522465.1 Rhipicephalus appendiculatus | reverse complement strand
ACGAAATAACACCTCAGTTCTATTCTCTAGAAAGAGTGGCCTACACCACGATACCAACACTGACCTGCAGAGCCAGCGTCGCCTTGTATAAACGAAACTCAAATTCTTGGGCTCATGCGGGATACGAAGCTAGCCTGTGTACTACACTTAAAATATCTAAGAAACAAGTGCCCTAAATGATGAACATATTCATTGTTGTGACGCAAATCTTGGGTAGCTACAAGAAGTATCTAATGTGTCTCAATAAAACCCTCATACACACTCGCTTAGATTACTGCGCGACAGTTTCTCAGGCCGCTACACCAAGCACCTTAAATATACCGGACACCATCCACCATCTGTGAAATCGCCGATTTGGAGGCACCTTTATAACAAGCCCTGCAGAAGGCCTTTACGTTGAGTCAGACGATTGGTCCCTCCACTCGCAGATATGCTAGTTATCCTTCGTGCCTTTTCTAGGAGTGAGGACAAACACCGAACAGCCGTCTTGCTCAACTATCGATGGTTTGTCCCTTAGTGCTCTCTGCCATAAGCGTCCTGCAGTAATACAACCCTACTTACAACCCTGCTCAAACCGTGTTTACCACCGCTGGAGAGGTTCCGCCATAGCAATGAGAAGTTATAGGCGGTGAAATATATGTTCTTAAAATTATGAAGCGCGCGCTGGTCGCACACACCCGCATGTACTTAATTCCTCAAATTACACGACAAATACTATTACTCTGATTATCTACAGATGCTTGAAGGCCTCATGCTGGTGTTTCCTGCGCAGCGCTCGGTCCATCAATTTCACCTTAACACAAGCATCTTCAGAGCAGGGTTTTATGCGATATTAGCCATCGTTAAATCCATTCATGTATTAAAATTATGAAATACAGATATGTATACAGATTCCCGAAGCACCCTAGAAGCTTCACACGCTCTCGAAGAGGACGAAAATCGGGTTATCGTCTCACTGTACTCACTCCCACGCACCATTTATGGATTAAAAAAAGAATGTTTTAGTATTCTGGGTGTCAGAGCACCGCAAGATAGAAGGAAATGTGTAGGCTGACCAGCTTGCAGAATCCGCGAAAAAAAAAATGCTGCCAAATCATCCATAGCTGTTTGCGCAATGGACCTAAAGCCCTCCATGAGGAGATCCCCAGAGCTCACTGCCAAAGCTTATGGCATACTCACACACAAAATAAGTTAGATGTTACTAAGCAGTGTCTTCGAACTGACCGAAATCACACTGTACAGAAGCAACACTTCGCAGACTTATGATAGGACACACCTAGCGCGCACGCATTTCTGTCAGGTGTTGATCCACCCATGTGTGAAAAATGCGGTGAACCACTTCCAGTGATTCACATCCTAACCCAAAGCAATGAATTGGGCGCTATTCAAAAAATCAACTTTCTATTGCCCTTAGGGTAGCATATTTCACTGCGCCCGCATGCGTTCATTAGAGGCAATCATTTTTTAAAACATGAATCACTATGGTACTAGTAAGACGTACATAGTTTTCAATGTGCGCAGCACGCCCAATTTACTGAGGTTATTTATACGGATGTTACATCATCATTCATAAAATCCGGTATCATGACCTGGCGCTTATTAGGCGATCACTGGCCCTTGCAGCATAAAGTACCATATCCCATGAGTGTATAAGTCCTTTGCCTTCATAACAATAGAAACGCTCATGTTTCAGTCGAGTCATCCACATTATGACGCTTTAAGGTCGAGCACAAACATTGCTTTTGACAAACCTTTATTTAATGCCAGAATGCGTTCTGCAGGTTTCTATTAACCATGACTTTTGGTGCTGGAATATGGTACGCAGAGCGTGAACGTGCATGCAGCGGTTTCGACGATTTATGTTGGCGTTGCGCGAGGATTTTGTTTAAATGTGCGATTCCGTTGCATCAGGCTGCTAGCCACACAGGGAAGCCATGCATGCCCCACCGATGCGCGCCTCCTCGGCGCTGCTTTGCTCTGCGCGCTCGACAGACTCCGATTCAGCCCTTGCTTCGGCCTCTTGGGCACTCGTGCTGGCCGGCATGGCACCGCTCTCTGGAAAAATCAAGCACATGATGGAGTGAGGCCTCAATACCCCTCTGTATTATATTTACTTCGACAATAATCATATTACAATTGCTGTGAAAGTTATTGTGCGAAAGCGATTACACGGGATTGCGTATTTTGCGGGCATTGTACTGCATATATAGTTCGTTTCGTCTCGGCGTACTCGGTCTTAGCGGAAATGCAACGACGGCGCATCGAAGGGATTGTCATAGAATGAAGCCATGAAGTGTAAACATCAGTACACTGGCTCAGTTGAGTCAAGATATAGGTATGGTCTTGTTTTCGATAATTCTTCAACCCAGAAACGCATAGTAGGGCTGTGATATTGAGTAATCACAAATATGTGCCTCGCTAGGAGCTTTAGCACCAAAACAAAATTCGTGTGGAAGAGAAGATAGGTCTTTCGAGCTTTAAAAAAAGTATGCATCCTCTACAAAAAAAGTGTACAGTGAAGTGCAATTGCTAATTAAGATTTGATTTTGTTATCAATGTGTACCTACGGTACAAATTACTCCTGTGTGAGTGCAATTCTCACAAGGCGTACGCAAAATTACGAAGCTATTGTTTCACATTTAAGCTCAGATTCTATCCTCAAAGGAAAGGCACTCACCTGCAACAATGAGGCCTAATATGGTCAAGCCCAGAAGAATAGCCTTGAGATGCATTTTTTTCTCCTGGGAAATATTGGTAACGAAAAATAAAACAAATCATGAAGCGTGCTGAAAAGCACCGTCGCCGTCATGCTCCCTATAAAGTCCAGATCGATAACATTATCTCGCGCATGCTATATGTTCGTCTACGCTTCAGCCGTGTTCGCCCACAGCGTGGACGAACACGGCTGAAGCAGAGATGAAACGAGCGTAGTGTGAAGAAAATGTGTAATCGCTTTGGTGTTCTTATCTGGTCGGTTGCTAACACGAACTCAAGAAATGTAATAAAATCACTCTACCGGATGCATACTTGCACCCTTTGATTTTATATTCCCTCACACTACTTGCCAATGCAGGTAGATCGAACATGGCAAGGTACCGCATAAAGCTTGACCTCCGTAAATGCCACAGAGCTATGAACAATTCTAACATATCCATTTATTCGTTCAATTTAGGCCTTTAGTTGGGCATGCTAATGGAATTGCTTGTCGCTCGCGTTTTGCAGCTGTACAGCTTCATCAATGCGCAGAAAAACATTCCAATGGACATTTCAAGGTGACCTAGCTTGTCATAATGTGAACGTAAAAGGGAAATGTGTGCGTGGGTGCGTGTGTGTGTGTGTGTGTGTGTGTGTGTGTGTGTGTGTGTGTGTGTGTGTGTGTGTGTGTGTGTGTGTGTGTGTGTGTGTGTGTGTGTTTGTGTGTGTGAGTGTGTGTGTGTTGTGAAATGTGTCTCTCTATTTTTCACTCCCTCATTCCTCGCCCCATAAGTAGGGTAGCAAACTGGACGCTATTGAACCACCCTGCCTATCCTCTATTCCTTCTTTCTCTCTCACCTTCTTACGAAAAAAAAAGTTCAGCGGAAGATGAAGCGTTGAGGAAACGTTCCAACATGGAGGCTGTCTTAGTCAGGGCCCTCACAGAAGCCAGACCACTTGCCGAATCGTCGGCTTCAGCGACATCACCTTTTCGACAAATTATTTTCACTTCATCCTAGTGCTTTATTCAGTAAAGCTAATTGAGACGAGGCTTACATATTGCAGAATGGCTGTACCTGGTCGTAAGTTTCCTCATATTGCATTGTAATTTGTTTGACAACAATTTTGCTAATGATGAATCGGGCAACAAAAAGTTGTGTTCTTGAAGGTTGGATACAATATAGATGCAGTTTAACTACCGTGATAATCTGTTTTCTTTTGCCGCTTCTGTATGATATCTAGTCGCATGCTGTATCTGATTTTGCGGTTTTTACGTTTCTGTGCTGTACAGGAATCGTTGCTGTTTTACGTAATAAATATACGACATCACCACTTTTGTCTGTGAATACTGAGCTCTCACTCTGTAATAGTAAATACAGAATAAAGGAGCTGTAATTACTTTAACAGAGAGGGCTTGCTATAAACATGCACGTACAAAAAACAAAACAGCAAACAGAAAAGAGATTCTGCACGACATCTTAAAAACGTCTAGAAAACCTCTTTTCAAAACCAATGCTACGGGACAGGAATGGGATTTTCGAAGACGTTTTAAAAACGTTTTCTAGCAGGATGCGATTTTCTGTCACATTTTTAAAACTTTTTCTAGCAGTACGGGATTTATCACGACGTTTTTAAAACGTTTTCTACATGGTCTTAAAAATAGATTCTAGCCGGATATTATACGAGATATAAGACGTTTTGTAGACCTTTTTTTTCTGACATTTTATAAACGTTTATATGGTCTCGCATAAACGTATAGAAAACGTCAATTATAAGTTTTCTGCTCCCTGGGCGGGTGCACAAAAATGCAATGTTCTCCATTTTAAGTTGTTTTAAAAGGAAGATAGTTCCAAGGCTGTTGGACACAGCGCAGAGATACATTAAGAGCAAGTGCTTTCCTTGACGCCCATCATTCGATCGTATTGCGCGTGGTACGTGCTATTTGTACGACAGCTCGTTATGATGATGCGTTGTTGCCGATACCTTAAGTGCTGCCCTTTCTTTCGGTAATTCTTTTTTATTGCGATATCAATTATATGGACAGTCTCGACGGGTTTTTGCCGTCGCCGTCATGTCACGTATGAAGTCCAAATTGATAAGAGCCCCCCTGCGCATCGTACGTTCCACCGGCGGGTAATAGCCGGTGAGCGGGAGCGATGAACGCGGCTGAAGCGGAGAGCAAACGAGGCCGACCCATCTTCGTCGCTCCGAAGCGCATGCGATAAGATCCCCCCCAACTGTTGAACCGGCCCCGCGCGTCATTCGCGAGCGTGAAAAGACGCGAGGGGGGGGGGGGTTCCCTCGAGCGACCTTCGATTTTACGAGCGCGGTCGTCGCGGGCGCGCGCGTTATCTCCCCTTCTCGGCGGCCGACAGCGGGCGGCCGATATACCCTTCTACGCGCTGCGCTCTCAACGCGAAGGGAATGTGGTGAGCAGTGTCCCTGGAGCGGCCGTATTCTCTTAATAGAATGAGCCGAGCGCATACGAGGACACGGACAGAACAAAGAGACATACACACACTGGCGCTCAGTGTATGTATGTCTCTTTCTTCTGTCCGTGTCCTCGTATGCGCTCGACTCATTCTAGTATGACCAACCTACAAGCCCGCATCGCCACCCTCGTATTCTCTTAAACCAGCGTATTCTAGAGTTGCGTGAAATCGGATCCCAAAGAGTTAGCTGCCAGCCTGACTTCGTATAACATTACAATTTGTTGCTATCGCATTCATTTCATCACCCTTGCGGTGAAACTGTGACTTTTTTATTCCTTACAGGCAGCATTATCAAATCAAATAGTTGCCTCTGCGCAAGGGCTTACCATATTCGAAAGAACTTCGCACTATTGTTAACGTATACTCATTGCTCTACTTCTGTCGGAGTGATCTATGATCAAGCGGAGGTGCTCATACAAGATTAATAACATCAAACAATGTTAACAATCCCGTCTCATGCCTTCCACCATTAGATGAAGTTCTCAAAGATATCATCATTGCTGATGTGTGATTACTTTGTATGAACTACTCTTAAGCGAGGTTTAAAGTCGCACTACAAAGCTGTTACGCACAAGTTGTCGACAGGAAAACTGTAAACCATATAGTTTGTTTAGAACCGTTCTTTAGTCTGAAGAAGCAGTGCATTTTTCTTTGTGGTCTATGTGGACGGATTTTATGACACCAAATAATTATTGATATTACCCTACCAGATATAGTGCTGTAACACGTATTATTTAATTTCGTCAGGCACTTTGCAAATGCGTATCTATCAGACTTCAAGAGCTACCGCACAAAGCTTCGCTTGCGAAAATACCACCGTATTTCGAAAAGTTTAACATGTGTCCTGACGTAATCTTTAACTCTGAATTGCTGAAAATTAGTATTTATTATATTGTGTATAGTGACTTCTAGTGCTAACGACGTTTGCCTCTTCTGCTTATCGGCCTTAAAAACATCGAATGGGCTGCGTTCCAAAGCGATGTTTTAATTCGTTAACGTGAAACAAGAACTCTAATAATACTTCCAGGTATATACAGCACAGTCCAAAACACCATTACCATCAGAATTCAGTAACGCCTCACCTTCCGAATAGTCGACGCCTCAGTTGTCTCCAAAGGCTCCTTTAGCTCGAAGTGCTTTCTGAATATTCGGTCGCTCGCGTTATATACCCGTGGAAGTGCATACAAAGTGCGGACGAAAATTGCAGTGTGCCTTTTTTTTAGAACAAACCTTGTCAGAATTTGATGTGTTCAATAAGGTGTATGCTGTCTGCCACATTTGTAATTGCATTCATCAAATTTGCTGGTTGATCGCGTGACAAATGATGTATAGGCCACGACTGTTTAACATGAAGGCACTGCACTCGGGACCAACGGACTTCACTTGCAAATTAAATTCTTACTTATACTTTATACCATGAACCCTATGCCATTTTATCGACAATTGTCGCTACGTTTGATTGACACTTTAATTCGGTCTGAAAGAGTTTTTGCGGACGAAGCAGCACAACACCGTGCCTAAACTGCTACACTATTAAAATTCGTCTATCACAACTGTATATCAAACCACTTGCCAGCATACTACATACCCTTCTGATACCTTACAAATATGCTAAGACAACAATCTGAGTTTCTTCATCTGCCCTGTGTAGCCTAACAGTGCACCTAAAGAATTACATAATTGTATATCTCGAGCTAGCGATAGCTTGAACGAGGCTCACCCGCTGAGAAAAAAAAGTTTTTCAAAATAGCGATGCATTTGAGATAGGCGCTAACATATTTGCCAGAAGAAGGCGCTGCTGCTCTAGTTACCCAGTTTCACACAAACGCTTTTTATACGAATACAGGCTCAAAGATAACTGCCAGGCCAGTACATTTGGTCGTACACATGAGAACGTGTCACTGCAAACTCGTACAATACTCAACATTTCCATCTTTCTAACTCACCAGCTACAATAGGGAAGTTGCAACACATTCGTTCAAATGTATTGAATGCTTTTCGGCGCTATTAAGCTAATTACCAGATTATGCATTTTGATTTTTAACGCGAATAATACCCGCGTTTCGAGTAGACCAGCTTCAGAAGTATTAATGTGCTGCATAGCCACAGGCTGTTTCTAATTAGCTTTAATGAGGAGCAAGAGACACTTATATCTTCCTTAGATAGAAAGTCTGTGTGTGTGTGTTTGTGTGTGCTCGCGATTATGCCCTGAACACGTAATGAATTAGGGCAGACGAATGCACGGTTAAAATCGTGCTGTATTGTGACGCATTCTGCCGTTAGCGTCATATAAATACTTACCGAACATCAGAGACAAAATTCCAAATAGTATCTCTCCAGTTGGTTGCGACAACGGCACTGAGTTTGAGAAAGTACTAGAAGGACTGGTTCGTCCCCGGTACTTGCGCCTCACTCTGAAAGATTACGAATTGCATGTTAAATTAAAAGTGACTTGACATATGAACGAATGCAGGAAGGGAATTTTCGAGGGCTCGATTTTCTGTTCGATACAACCGTAATGAAAACTAGCAGATAATGAAGCCAAAGAAGGCATAGGGAGCGTTAATTGTAGTGTTCAAGTGTATTGTAATTATTCTGATACAGATGAAAAGAAAGTAAAGTGGACGAAAAGACAAGTTGCCGCTGGCAGGGACGGAAATTCATGAAATCACGTCGGATTCTTTAGACGGAATTTTTTTCGTTCTTTTAGTTTCTCAACTGACACATACAGCTTCTGCAATAAAAAAAATTATCGACATTAGACTATACTAAAAATGCTACAAAGTGTGAATACAATCAATGTTCTGCAGGCACATAAAATTTTCTATACAAATTGGTCGAATGCCACTTTACGTCGCTCTAGTGGCTGCGCGAAAAGAAACATCTTGGTCATTCCCCGCCCAGCGTCCCAACCATTCTGGCGACCATCTCAAATGTATTCGAAAAAAAATTGTGCTGATTTGCTGCATTGAAAACAGTGAATGGCTAGATTATTACGGTGAGAAAAATATTTATGGTCACGTGGGTGCCTTCCGAATTTCTCAGAATGTCTCCAGGGTGTTGTTTGTGAGAAAAATTTTTCTAAGAGTTTAGTTCCTTGTTTCTATACCAATTTCGTTTACAGATTAATAAAAGGCGTTTGTGTTAGGTGCTTGAAGCTCAATAATATTAGTGCAAGTTTTCTGCCATATACGCCTCCAAGAATTAGACAAATTGTTCTATGTTTGCATTTTTTCCATTGCAAGATTGCGCCTTGTATGAATATCTCTGTCGACACTACTTAGCTTACGGGAGGTATATTTTGCGCAAAAAATATTTTCAGACCACTCAAATTTCTAAGCTTTACGGGAAAAATCAGAAATTTAAAAAAAATCGTCATTTGTGTGCACATTTTGACGCAATTTGCGCCAGCAGTTGCTTCCAATTGATAATCAGCTTTATACCTCAATCTAAAGCAAATGAACAGTTCTTTAATCGAACAGCAAATGAACAGTTTTGTTATTACAACTTTTGTTTTAACGAAGAAAATAATTTTTGAAGTTTTCCATTGACGGCTATCTTCCCATTCGTTCATACGACAGCTTCCTGGTTGAAGTTCCCCACTCTCGTCATTAAGGAAACTTCAAAAACTTTTCCCCTTCCTTAAAAGAAATATTGTGATAACAAAATATTGCGGTGAAAAGTGATGTCAAGAAGAACAGAAATACTATGCATCGTCTTTTTTACCTTCTCTGAAATGATGAATTTGGTCCAGTTGTCCAGACGCTGAAGGTGGGAGAACTCGTCGATGAATGCGGTCCGCGATTCTTCGGCCATAATGTATGCCTAACAGTGAAGACAACAAGGTAAATTCAGATCACCTAGCTGCTTCAGCACTTTTTTTTTGCAAGACCTTTACCGCGAAATGAGGCTTCTACGCTAATCTGAATTGCTCCCCGAAGTGGCGATTATCAGACACTCCAAATAAACTTTGTCCATACATAAGGTACTCTCAGGTGTGAATGATCTTTTTCATATTTTTATATTATTTTATGGTAATAAACAGGACAACTGATAGCTATGTTAACTGTGTTAGCTCACTACGTATCTACGCATGAAAAATCTGCACCTTATTTTAAGTCCACTTTTGTTTTAGCTGTCACGAGAACTTGTTGTTTTTGTTTTGCGTGAGTATTCGTTGCCACATAAATATTCAATATTAGTGGCCGTAAATATGAGCCCCTATGGCGGCTTTCTTCCAAATGCAATGAATGCTAAGACGGGAATTCTATTATGCAGTAAATGAAATGAACCGGCTGATATACATGTACTGCTTTCTAATGCACCCTGTCATGCGAAACCACAATGCTGACGATAATATTTTTTCCGCCATTCAACCAATGAATCCAGAAAAGTACCGAATCTGTGCACGCTGTCATAACCTAACCAAGAAACGTGTGACAGCTCCACTACTATGAAACCTGAGGAGGTGCAATCCCTGTTCGAGTTTCCACTGCTCATTTACGTCAATGACGCCAATGTTCTAGGTAAGCGCGTAGGGTTTCACTAGTACACTTTTGTTAGGGAGATTCGCAAACTCGGCATGCGACACGTGCGCTTCTTTTTGCTGCGACATCCTGTCCGTAATGGCAGTCGAGATACGTGTCGTCTGCAGCGAGTTGCGTCAGATTGTTTTCCCCATCCTGGGAAACGCGGGGGCAGGCGCATTCGGTTGCTTTTCGAGGCAGTGGCGCACTCTCTTGCGCTTCGCGCTTCGCCGAGAACATGCGTCCTCGTCGCAATTCGTTCGCCGTGACCCACAATTGAACAAATCTCCTCGAGCTCAGCGTTGTCGGGCCACAGCCTCTGAGCAGAGACACTGGGTCCGTGCCTGAGTATTACAACAACGGACATGGGAGAGGGACAGATGGATTACAATTTGTGTATGTAAATTTGACCAATTGATTTCGGTGATTTCTTTTATCATCAGCGCCCCCCAAGAAGAACACATGCATCTTAAAGCCTTGCTTCTCGGCATGGCCATTCTTGGTCTCATTTTGCCCGTTAGTGCTCTCTTTCTGAAGATAAGTTAGCCCGCTAAAACTAGCAACAACCTATTTTTAGTCTTGTCTTTGCTCTGTAGATGCACTTGCTCTGTGTTCAATTTTTTCATGTCATCGTAAAAATTTGGCAGATCCCAAGTACCATGGGAATCGACGTTATGCGAAGCATTCAGAGGCAAGGTGACTGGGTTGTAATTTTTTTTATTAAGCGAAATGTTACGTAATGACGTTGAAGATATGTACAAATGTTGTACGCCCAGACATCTTGAACAGTCGCATATGTTTCATAAAATCAGTTGTTTGCAGTTGCGTAACAATGCCGACAAAAATATGGGTATTACCTACACCAGAAGCGGTAATCTGATATGTAGCACTTGTGCTTGCGAGGATGGTAGCCCTGGATAGTGCTTCGTTGACTAACTACAGTGGATGGCGCTTAAGTTTACAATTGACGTTAACCTGACATGACGCCTGCCTCATAGGAGTACATATGTAATGTTTTGAAAATTAGATAGCCAGCACTGCAAACACAAGTGACGTTTCACCAAGCAGTACACCTGCATAGGGTCCTTTTTCCAAAGCAGTTTCGAGACCTGGCGTGGCTCAGTGGTAGAATACTTGATTGCCACGCAGAATGCTTGGGTTCGATTCCTGCTGGGACCCTGTTATTTATTCTTCGCATTCATCGAGTCAACGCTACCGATGTCAGTTTTTCTTAACGCTCTCCCATTTATATTGCTAATATTTGTCCTCGCCGTTCCTGGGTTGATATAAATTGTCAAACACCTGTGGCGCATACCCAAATACCGCGGCCCCTGGTATACGGGTATGGGCCACACGTCTCTGCAGGAAAGGGTTTGACGACGTATACGACAGGACTTTCACGTTATTCATGCCATGACCAGCCAGACATATTCGTCAATACCTCTTACCCTCCCATAAAAATTTTGGCATACCACAAGTTAAGGAGGCGATCACGAGAGTACCCAGACGTAGGCGGCTAGATAGATACGTAGATAGAAACGCAAACGTGCTTAAAGTACGCAAAGAAATGCTTCGCATTTAAAAGTCTGATAGGCAGCCCCACGTGTGTACTGATCTTCTTGTGTAAGTTGAATTGTTGTACTAGAGCATCGAACAAAGCATATTGAGCGAGAATGCTGGCGTCCGTAGGAGCAAAGCGTCCGTAGCAACAAAACGACGGCTAAATTCTCATTAGCAGCGATGCCTAACACACAGGAATAAAGCGATACCTATTAGACGGCAGGCCCTTGCACTCTGCTTGATAACATCACCCTAATTTGATCGATAGTCTGACGTCCCCTCTTCAGTAACGTCGGTTTCGGTAATAGACCTGTCATTGTATTTATCTCACCTGTTTTCAGTTTTCTTTCATATTATTATTTTATAGATAAGCGTGCTTTGGAAAGATGGCTGTGGGTAGGTAATGAGAACTGACAGACAATGATACCAAGGAAGGTATAAGGGATGTTATTAGTAGTAATTTTAATGTAAATGCGAAGAAAGAAAAGTGGACTAAAAGATAACTTGCCGCTGGCAGGTACCGAATCTGCGACCTTCGAATAACAGGTCCGATGCTCTACCAACTGAGCTACGGCGGCGGTCATCCCCCCGTACACAAGTTATCTTTTCGGCCACTTTTCTTTCTTAACATTTACATTACAATTACTACTAACAACATCCCCTATGCCTTCTTCGGCATCATTGTCTGTTAGTTCTCCTACGGTCGCGAGTTCGATCGCGGCCGCGGCGGTCGCATTTCGATGGAGATGAAATGGTAGAGGCCCGTGTACTGCGCGATGTCAGTGCACGTTCAAGAACACCAGATGGTCGAAATTTCCTAAGCCCTCCACTACGGCATCTCTCATAATCATATCATGGTTTTGGGACGTTATACCCCACATTAATTTCATATGTCTGTTAGTTCTCATTAGTATTGTGTCTAAGAAAAAAAAAGGAGCGCTTGAATTTGCCCTTTTTTCTTCTTGGGTAGTTAAGTAGCACAGCAGATATTTTATAAACAATTAAGTGTTTGAGCTACAAGCAGACCTGCGATGAACCTTCACCCCCCACCCTCCTTATGGGGGGTAGGGGGCGAAGGTTCATCGCAGCTTTTTAGGTGACTAGGGGGCGGCCGCTCCCCATGCCTCCCTCGTGCGCACGTTTATGATGGCAAATGATCTTGAGGTATAGTATGTTTTAATGCACCACACTATTCCTAATAACGATATTAATAGTTTACAAAAATAAGAACGTACTGATATAGCGTTTTTATTTTCAAGCACCGAGGCTATACACACTGACGTAGCTAAGTGAGTTTGGTGTGACAGCGTACAAATGACACCAGCGGCGAAGAGCACTCCCTCATAGTGCGCTTAATTTGGCCCGTGTGACAGGGGTGTTAGCAGCTGCATGAGCCTGCCTGCCTGCCCTGGGCGTCACTGCCACCGCGGTATTGTGTGGCTGCGGTGCTTGACTTGTAACATGAAAGCCGCGGGTTCAATACCAGCCACATCGGTCGTACGCATTTAAATAAACAAGAAATTCTAGAGGCCAGAAGACTGTATGCTTTCTTTCCATCTGAAAGAACCCCAGCTGGTCGATGTTAGAAGAACCTCCAGAATGGCGCGCCATGTAATCACGTTATTCTTGTGGGACGTAAAGCTTAAGATATTATTGCTGTGGTCCACGCGGCTCCCTGGGTCTCTCATCGCACGGCCCGTAGATGGCATGCGGCCTTTGCTCCGGAGACTGGTGATGCTTGCTGGATGAAGCTTTCAATATGACATTAATACTTTCGCAATCACTATTGCGAGGTGTCCTGAAAAAATATTTTGTGAAGTTTCAGTGAAACTTCATATCGTCAATATGTATAATGTTCCTGCGCTGACGTTTCCAGCGATGCGCATCATGTTTATTTGAAATAGCAATAGCATTTTAACACGAAAGTGTTTTATGCTAGGGGTCCACCAAGACTTTAGTGACGTATTTCCGTCACGGATATCACGTTGCAAAGTTAACGCTACCAAATGCGAAAGAAAAAAGTCAGAAAAAAGTTGCCCCGCCGGCCGTCGAACCTCTGACTCCTTGGGCCGCGATGAAAAGCGCCCGATGCTCTACCGACTGAGCTATCTAAGCAATTGCACGGCTCTCTACAAACGAATCTTATATCTCTCACACATTCTCTCCCGCACGTTCTCTCCGTTGGCGAGGCGGAGCGGTGCCGCCGTCTGTGACCGGTGAAGAGAAGTAATGCGGCATGACACTTATTAGCACCGATAGAGAGTGATTGGTCGACGAAGCAGCTAAAGCATGGCGTTCGAGATTGCGCGCCGGCGCGCAATCTTGGAGGCCATGGTTAAAGCTACTCGATAGCAGTGAAAAACCCTGGCCGCGCTAGCATCCGGGAGCCGCCGAAGCAGTTATGTTCTTTGCCTTTCGCTTCGTGTTACCGTGTGACAGCTCGTTGTCGGCATGGTTGTCGGAGTCGTAGAGCATCCACGTGCACCAATGGTGTTTCGCCGCCGACTACTTTGGATAACATTGCACCGACTAATAAAACACTTCGGGCGAGATAGCACCGACTGATAAAAATTGAAGGACACTTTGTACATTCCAAAGTGTGTTCGGCGAAAGCGTGTGGCCATTCCACTGACTATGCCATATCTTTTATTTTTTACACTCTCAGTGGGATAACACACAAACCGAATGTGTGCGTGTTATCTTTTTTAATTTTTTACCGCGAATCGCAGCGAGACGCGAGACTAATCTTCCTCCGTTCGAATGCGTTAGTATTTTCTCGCGCTTTGCGCATCGTGTAAACGCCATCCGCGTTCCAGCGCTTAAATTGATGGACCCTTTGTAAATTCGAAAGTGTATTCCGTGAACGCCTGTGTCCATTGAGACGGCGTCGGTCAGAATGATTGCAAACGCTGGGCACAGCGACGCTACGCAAGCAAAGCGCGAGCGCTGTAGAGTCCGACGCGACCGGCGTCTGTTTGCGCATACCGGCGGCCACCTCGCTCCGTGCCAGAGCTCGGATGGACGGAAGGACATGGACGGACGGACGGACGCACAGACGGACGCACAGACGGACGGACAGGCGGACGCATAGACGGACGGACAGGACGGACGGACGGACAGACAGACAGACAGACAGGCAGACGGACGGACGCACGGACGGACGCACAGCCGGATGGACAGACAGACAGACAGACAGACAGACAGACAGACAGACAGACGGACAGACGGAGCCGGACGGACACCGGACGGACGTGAGCATGAGACATAAAAGGCTTTCGCCTTAAAACTGCTGCAGTAAGCCCTACAGCAAGGCAACGATGTAGACGGGCGAATGTCGTGCCTTGGTGGAGCGAGACAGAGCCCAGCGGGACGTGCAACGCCCGCACGTCCCGCTGGGCTCTGGGCAATGAAGGAAAATTCCCTTCCTTCATTTGTTCATATGTCAAGTCACTTTTCATTTAACATCCAATTCGTAATCTTTCAGACTGAGGCGCAAGTACCGGAGACGAACCAGTCCTTCTGTTATTTTCTGAAACTCAGTGCCGTTGTCGCATCCAAGTGAGAAGATACGACTTGGAATTTTGTCTCTGGTGGTCGGTAAGTATTTATATGACGGTAACGGCAGAATGCGTCACAAATACAGCAGGATTTTAACCGTGCATTTGTCTGCCCTAATCCACTACGTCTTCAGGGCATAAACGCCAGCACACACACACACATTCTATCTTAGGACGATATGAGTGTCTCCTGCTCCTCATTAAATCTAACTAGAAACAGCCTCTGGCTATGCAGCACATTGGTACTTCTGAAGCTGGTCTACTCGAAACGCGGACATTATTCGCGTTAAAAATTGAAATGCATAATCTGGTAATTAGCTTAATAGCGCCGAAAAGCATTTAGTACATTTGAATGAATGTGTTGCAACTTGTCTATTGTAGCTGGTGACTTAGAAAGATGGAAATGTTGAGTATTGTACGGCTTTTCAGTCACACTTTCTTATGTGTACGACCAAATGTACTGGCCTGGCAGTTATCTTTGAGCCTCTATCGTATAAAAGGCGTTTCTCTGAAACTGGCTAAGTAGAGCAGGAGCGCATTCTTCTGGCAAATATGTTAGCGCCTATCTCAAATGCATCGTTATTTTGAAAAACTTTGTTTTTCTCAGTGGGTGCGCCTCGTTCAAGCAATCGCTAGCTCGAGATATATAATTATGTAATTCTTCAGGTGCACTGTTAGGCTACACAGGGCAGATGAAGAAACTCAGCTTGTTATCTTAGAATATTTGTAAGGTATCAGAAGGGTATGTAGTATGCTGGCAAGTGGCTTTGATATACAGTTATGATAGATGAATTTTAATAGTGTAGCTGTTTAGGCACGGTGTTGGGCTGGCTTCTTCCGCAAAAACTCTTTCAGACCGAATTAAAGTGTCAATCAAACGTAGCGACAATTCTCGATAAAATGGCATAGGTTTCATGGTATAAACTATAAGTAAGAATTTCATTTGCAAGTGAAGTCAGTGGGTCCGAGTGCAGTGCGTTCATGTTAAACAGTCGTGGCCTATACATCCTTTGTCACGCGATCAACAAGCAAACTTGATGAATGCAGTTACAAATCTGACCGACAGGATACACCTCATTGAACACATCAAATTGTGACAAGGTTTGTTCTAAAAAAAGGCTCACTGCAATTTTCGTCCGCACGTGTATGAACTTCCACGGTTATATAACGCGAGTGATCGAGTATTCACAAAGCACTTCGAACTAAAAGAGCCTTTGGAGACAACTGAGGCGTCGACTTTTCGGAAGGTGAGACGTTACTAAATTCTGAATGTAATGCTGTTTTGGACTGTGCTGTATATACCTGGAAGTATTAATAGAGTTGTTGTTTCGCGTTAACGAACTAAAACATCGCTTTGGAACGAAGGCCATCTCATGTTTTTAAGGCCGATAAGCAGAAGCGGCAAACACCGTTAGCACTAGAAATCACTATACACAATATAATAAATACTTATTTTCAGCAATTCACAGTTAAAGATTACGTCAGGACACATGTTAAACTTTTCGAAATACGGTGGTATTTTCGCAAGCGAAGCTTTGTGCGGTAGCTCTCGAAGTGTTATTGATACGCCTTTGCAAAGTGTCCGACGAAATTATTAAAGAGTACGTTTTACAACACCATATTTGGTAAGTTAATATCAATAATTATTTGGTGTCATTGAATCCGTTAAGATAGACCACAAAGCAAAAAGCACTGCTTCTCCAGGCTAAAGAACGTTTCGAAACAAACTCTATGGTTTACGGTTTTCCTATCGACAACTTGTGCATAACAGCTTCGTAGTGCGACTTTATAGGCGATGCGCAAAGCGCCGACGACGCCATCTGCCGCCACGGCTCGGAAGCGCTCGCGGGTCCGGGCGAGCAGTCTTCCCGCGAGTGTGTACGCGAGTGCACGGATGGATGTGTTTTTATCGTGATTTAACGACTCTGTCGGGCTTCAGCGATGCCGAAAAATAACTGCTGCGTTGTCGGCTGCTCAAACGCATACAAAAAATCGCCAGGAACGCACTTCTACAGGTTTCCGGTGCTATGTCATGAGCGATAGCGACGGCGGTGGTTGATTGCGGCTGTCCGAAAAAGGTACGCAATCGCGCTTTGTTTACGGCAGTGTTAGAACGGTTACCGTGTTTTTATTTCTCCATTTATGTCGCTACGTCTTCAGCGAACGCTGCTACGTTTACACTTGGTCGCCTCGCCTGCACTGTAGACGCTACAATACACATGAGGTTGTTATTACTGATAAGACGCGATGCCTAGGCTCTCTTGAAAAACGAATGGCGCAAAGCGCAATGCCAGAGAATGTGGGGCAGGTGACGGCTCCTTTACAAAAGCGCCCTGAAATCACACGTATGCTGCCCGAAATCGGCTGCATTCTACCTATTGATGGCACTGGAATGTGATCACCAGTGCAGAATGTTCGCTGTGCGCTCACCTCAACTATATGCATATTGGCTGTAAAACATGACACCTGTGCGCATTGAAGGCTTTTGACAGGACATTCAACCGATTCAACCTCCTTTTGAATGCCTCGTAACATGACTTCATGCTAATAGGAAACCCTTGATGTACCCCACTAATGCTCATTCGCTTTACAGAAGCTGTGTTATGAGTGGGGCCATAGGCGTGCGCACGGGAAGGGGGGGGGGGGCGCAAAATCTGCCTCATGCATTGACTTGGTGGGGCCTGGGGCGCTGCGATGATCCTTTGCCCCCCCCCCCCCCCTGATGGGGAACCCTGCGCACGCCTGAGTGGAGCCGATTATGAAACTGACGTGTTTTCTTTTCTTTATTCTTGCTGGTGGTGCTAGCTACTGGTTGCTATGTTTTCTTTAGCATGTAATTGGTGAGTGTATGTTGGTTCGTAACTAATCACGTGAAAGTCACGTAACTAATCACGTGAAACGTTCTCGCAAGAATCACGTAATTAGCGTATCTACTCACGTGCCATGTTCCCGCCAAAACCACATATTATCGCGTAGAACCTAACGCCATTTTTTCAGCACTTGGTAATAGCTTGCAAAAAACCTAGCAAATACGTTACCAAGCAGGTATAACAAGCTAGGTGACCACCAGCTCCGCAGTGACTCAGTCTCGCGTCACTAGCGCAAGCTGCCGAGATATTTTTTCACAAGTTTATCGTGCTGGTTTCAAAGTTTTACCAACGCTGACCCTTTGCGTGGCCGCACCCGTGAAATCCATGCGCCGGTGCGACAGCGCTCCCTCAAAATCTACTATATAAACACATGACACGTAAACGAAGCTACTGTGTCGAGAAAAAACTTTGGTTCACGCGTTGGTTCACTATTATAAACTGCGGCTCCTTTGCGCACACTATCACCGCAAAAGTAATCGTTTGGGACAAGCACAAGTGGCAAATCGCACGCGCGCACTTCCGTCATGCTTGCATTGAAAGGAGGCGTCTGCTACGCGACCCGCGCGCGTTTCCGACGGCTGCCGCTACGCGGCTTTCAGTGGCGCCCCTATAACCGCTGCGCATCGCGTATAACCTCCCTTAAGAGCAGTTCATACAAAGTAATGACACATTGGAAATGGTGATATCTATGACAACTTTATGTAATGGTGGAGGGCATGAGGCGGGATTGTTAACATTGCTCGATGTTATTAGTTCTGCATGAGCACCTCCGCTTGATCAAAGATCACTACCAAAGAAATAGAGCAATGAGTATACGTTAGCAATAGTGCGAAGTTCTTTCGAATATGGTAAGCGCTTGCACAGAGACAACTATTTGATTTGATAATGCTGCCTGTATGCAATAAAAAAGAATTACCGAAAGGGCAGCACTTAAGGTATCGGCAACAACACATAATCATAACAAGCTGTCGTGCGAAGAGCATGTACCACGCGCAATATCATCGGATGATGGGCGTCAAGGAAAGCACTTGCCCTTAGCGTATCTCTGCGCTGTGTCCAGCAGCGTCGGAACAATTTTGCTTTTAAAACAACCTTAAATGGAGAACATGTATTTTTGTGCATCCGCCCTGGTAGCACAAAACGTATAATTGATGTCTTCTAAGTATGTATCTGAGACCATATAATCGTTTAGAAAACGTCAGGGGAAAAAAGCACAATGTCTAGAAAACGTCTTATATCTCGTCTAATGTCCGGCAAGAATCCGTTTTTAAGACCATTTGAAAACGTTTTAAAAACAATGAGAAATCCCATACTGCTAGAAAACGTTTTAAAAAGGCCACAAAAAAATCCCATTTTGCTAGAAAACGTTTTTAAAACGTCTTAAAAATGCCCATTCCTGTCCCGTTGCATTGTCTTTGAAAATACATTTTCCAGAAGCTTTTAAGACTTCGTGCAGAATCTCTTTTGTCTTCGCTGTTTTGTTTTTGTACGTGCCTCTAGTGCACGTTTATAGCAAGCCCTCTCTGTTAAAGTAATAACAGTTGCTTTATTCTGTAATTACTATTACAGAATGAGAGCTCAGTAGATTCACAGACAAAAGTGGTGATGTCGTATATTTAATACGTAAAACAGCAACGAATCCTGAACAGCATAGAAACGTAAAAACCACGAAATCAGATACAGCATGCGACTAGATATCATGCAGAAGCGGCAAAAGAACACAAAATTACACCATCTCCCGCTAAAGGGAACCATGTGTAGATGTGAAGCAGCGGGCGCTAACGCTTACACTGGCGGCGGCGTTGACGCTGGCGCTCATCGCAGCGTTGCGCAGGAGAGAAAACTGGGGATGCGTAAAGCACGCAGCGATGGAGCGGTGTTTCCTACTGGAACATGCCAATCGCTGCTAATGTGCAATGAGAGACAGAAGACTCCGACTGGACACAGAGACCCACAGTCCGCTTTTAGTTAACGCGCACGCTGCGATTTTTTATTGTTCAACAGCGCACAGGAGAAATCTCCCACCGGCACCACCTTGCAGGTCAAGATCCATTGCCATATATACGGGGTGGCCAGTGAACGGTTGTGCAGCGCGAGCAGTCGGTTTTTTCAACCAAGAAAGTCGCTAGCAGACGCTGCCTGTGTCGGCGTCGCGAGGCGAGAGAGGGGGGGAGCGTAGGAGAGGAGAGAGAGGGGGGTGACACGCATGCGCAGTGGGAGTGTGAACGCCGTGGAAAGGGATGCGTAGGAGAGAGAGGGGGGATGCGCATGCGCAGCGGGAGTGTAGACGCCGCGGGCAGGGATGCCTAGAGGAGAGAGGGGGGGAGTGTAAGAGGGGAGAGAGGAGGGGAGGCGCATGCGCAGTGAGGGTGTGGTTGCCGCGGGGAGGGATACCTAGAGGAGAGAGAGGGGGAGAGGAGGTTTTTTATTTTTATTTTTTCAAAGGGTTTGCGCATGCGCAGTAAGGCTGGGCACGCGGCACACCACCACCACCACCACCACCACCGGATTAAGCTTCGCCATAAGATGCTTCACATCTAAAAAGTTAGGCAGATCACAAGTACCATGTAAATCAATATTATGCGCAGCATGCGGACATAAGGTGACTGGGTTATAATTTTTAAATGCGAATGCATTTGATAGTCGGGCTATGTCAGGCATCCGGCGTCGTGCGGCGTTGGCGTTCTCCGCGGAGGAGGAGGAGGAGGATAGGTTGAGGAGGTGAGCGCCGGCAGGTGTTAGATGTGAAGCATCTGATGGCGAAGATTAATCCGGTGGTGGTGGTGTGCGGCGTGACCACCCTTACTGCGCATGCGCAAACTCTTTAAAAAAAATAAAAATAAAAAACCTCCTCTCTCCCTCTCTCTCCTCTAGGCATCCCTCCCCGCGGCAACCACACCCTCACTGCGCATGCGCCTCCCCTCCTCTCTCCCCTGCTACGCTCCCCCCCTCTCTCCTCTAGGCATCTCTGCCCGCAGCGTCCACACTCCCACTGCGCATGCGCGCCCCCCTCTCTCTCTTTCCTCTCCTACGCTCCCCCCCTCTCTCTCGCCTCGCGACGCCTCGCAGCGTCTGCTAGCGACTTTCTTGGTTGAAAAAACCGACTGCTCGCGCTGCACAACCATTCACTGGCCACCCCGTATATATGGCAATGGATCTTGACCTCCAAGGTGGTGCCGGTGGGAGATTTCTCCTGTGCGTTGTTGAACAATAAAAATTCGCAGCGTGCGCGTTAACTAAAAGCGGACTGCGAGTCTCTGTGTCCAGTCGGAGTCTTCTGTCTCTCATTGCACATTAGCAGCGATTGGCATGTTCCAGTAGGAAACACCGCTCCATCGCTGCGTGCTTTACGCATCCCCAGTTTTCTCTCCTGCGCAACGCTGCGATGAGCGCCAGCGTCAACGCCGCCGCCAGTGTAAGCGTTAGCGCCCGCTGCTTCACATCTACACATGGTTCCCTTTAGCGGAAAATGGTGTAATTTTTTATCTCTCCGCTCTCACTCCCTCTCCCATAGCAACAGCTGAGGGCGCGTGCGCTTATCCTCGCCCCTAGCCACCGGAGCAGGTGGTGCGGGCGGAGTAGCGGAGAGTGAGTGGAGAGGAGGAGCGCGCTCTGACGCGTGAGGGTGCTCGCATCGCGGGAGCTGGGCGGAGATATATATAAAAAAAATATAAAATAAAATAAAGAAAAAAAACAGGCGCTGGGCCGTGCTCCCTATCGGGCTGCAGAAATTGGGCGCCTTTTCCTTCTTCGAACCACAACCACCATATATAAACGGAGTGAAGCGCGCGCGAAATGCATTCGCATTTCCTCACGATTCCCTTCGGGGAGGTGGGGGCATTTTTTTATTTAGCGAAACGTTATCAAAGAATGCTAAAGATATGTTCAAATGTTGCACACACTGACATATGTTGAACAGTCACATGTGTTTCATATAACCAGTTGTTTACAGTTGTGTAACGATGCCAACGGAAACATGGGTATTGCCAACACCAGAAGCCGTAAGCTGATATTTGGAGCTTGGGCTCGCAAGGATGGTAGCCCCCTGGATAGGGCTTCGTAAACCAACTACAGTGGATGGCGCTTAAGTATACAATTGACGTTAACCCGACATGACATCTTTATCATAGCAGTACGTATCTAATGTTTTTAAAATTAGATAGCCAGCACTACAACCACAATTGACGTTTCACCAACATTACGCCCGCATAGGGTCTTTTTCCAAAGCAGTTTCCAGACCTGATATGGCTCTGTGGTAGAATACTTGATTGCCACGCAGAATGCTTCGGTTCAATTCTTGCTGGGACTGATTTCTATTATTTGCATTCATCGCGTCAACGCCGCCGATGTCAGTCATTCTTAACTCTGTCGCTTTTAAATTACCCGGGTCAGCGCCACCGATGTCAGTTTCTCTCAACGCCCCCCGTATTTAAATTACCCATGTCTGTTCTTGCCGTTCGTGGGTAGGCATAAATTGTCAAACTCCTGTGGCGCATACCCGCATTCCGCGGCCCGCGGTATACGGGTACGAGCCACACGTGCTGGAGAAATGAGTTTGACGACGTACGCGATGGGATTTTCACGTTATTCAAGTCACGACCAGCCAGACGTATTCATTAAATTCTCTTACCCTGCCATAATAATTTTGGTCGACCTCAACATAAGGAGGCGATCACGAGAGCATCCCGACGTAGGCGGCTAGATAGATAGATAGATAGATAGATAGATAGATAGATAGATAGATAGATAGATAGATAGATAGATAGATAGATAGATAGATAGATAGATAGATAGATAGAAACGCTCAGAGTACTTGCAGTACGCAAAGAAATGCTTCGCATTTAATATTGCGGTAGTTAAACTGCAGCTATATATGGTATACAACCTTCAAGAACACAAGTTTTAAATGCGAAGCATTTCTTTGCGTACTGCAGGCACTTTTAGCGTTTCTATCTGCGTATCTATCTATCTATCTATCTATCTATCTAGCCGCCTACGTCTGGGTGATCTCGTGATTACCCCTTTAACTTGGGGTAGACCAAAATTAGTATGTGAGAATAAGACGGTTTGACGAATATGACTCGCTGGTCGTGACATGAATAATGACAATCCCGTCGCGTACGTCGTCAAACTCTTTCGGGCAAACCCTGTGGCACGTACCACGGGGCGGGTATGTGCCACAGGTGATTGACAGTTTAGACTACCCAGGAATGGCGAGACAAACATGAGTACTTTTAACGCCAGAGCGTTAACAAGCTGACGTCATCAGCAGCGTTGACCGGACGAATGCAAATAATAAATGTCAGGGTCCCAGCAGGAATCGAACCCAAGCATTCTGCGTGACAATCAAGCATTCTACCACAGAGCCACGCCAGGTCTCGGAACTGCTTTTCGAATAGACCCTAATGTTCGTGAAAAGTCAATTGTCGTTGCAGTGCTGGCTATCCAATTTTATAAACATTACATATGTACTCCGATGATACAGCCGTCACGCCGGGTTGACATCAATTATAGTAAAGCGCCATCCACTGAAGTTGATATATGTTGCAGTGTCCAGGGCTACCATCCTCGCGAGCACAAGCGCTACATATCAGTTTACCGCTTCTGGTGTTGCTACTGCCCATGTTGCTGTTGGCATCGTTACGCAACTGTAAACAACTTGTTATGCAAAACATATTCGACTGTGGAACATATGTCTGTGCGTACAACATTTGTACATATCTTTAGCGTAATTTCGTAACGTTTCGCTCAATAAAACATTACAACACAGTCACCTTCCCTCCGCATGCTTCGCATAACATCGATTCCCAAGGTACGTGGAATCTGCCGAATTTTTTTGTTCCACGATTCATCCTTAGCAAAGTTGTTGTCAAACAACTAACAATGCAATATGAGAAAACTTAGGACCCGGTACAGCCATTCTGCAATATGTAAGTGTCGCCTGAATTATCTCTACTGAATAAAACACTAGGATGAAGTGAAGAGAATTTGTCGAAAAAGTGATGTCACGAAGCCGACGATTCGGCAAGTGGTCTACCTTCCATCAGGACCCTGACGAAGACTGCCTCCATGTTGAAACGTTTCCTCAACGCTTCCTCTTCCGCTGAACTTTTTTTTCGTAAGAAGGAGAGAGAGCAAGAAGGAATAGAGGATAGGCAAGGTGGTTCAATAGCGTCCGGTTTGCTACCCTACTTACGAGGCGGGGAATGAGGGAGTACACACACACACACACACACAAACCATGCCTTCTTTCTTTTTCTACTGATTCCACTTTTTTTTATTACTCACCCGAATGGGGACGCCTGTCACTCCTTCCACAACCCAGCCCCTTTTACACTTGCCCTTTCCTCTCCTTTGTTTGACATGGAGCACAATGTACGAAGCTTAAACATACGCGCGCCAAGGCATGCACTTGCGGCCTTGTAAAAGGCAAGACCGCTTCTTGAAACGTTCTCCGTCAGCGACACCCTGTGTTTACAAAATTTTAGTTTCTACAACCTTCCATCGTCCCCTGACTTCTGGCTTTTTTTATATATCCATTTATCGAGAAGTTACACGTGGCATTTTGAAGATGATTTACCAAGGAGTTACAGTCAGAACTTGTCATCGTACTGTCAACATGCACAAGAGCCCTTTAGCAGCCGCGTAACGCTATAGATGACAAACCACAAAAATAAAACCCGGTCAAGCGTACTGCACCATACATGACCAATCAAATGTGATGAGCCTAAATGATGAACTGCAAACCACGCATTAATGAATGAACGAACTTCTTCGATGCATTCATGGGACAAGATTAAAATTCAAGGGCCACTTGCATCACATTCTTTGGGAATGCGAGGGGAACCCAATTCCAAAAGCAATACTGCCAGCTTCCTCCCTCGAGGCGTGGGAGTCACTCCTGCCTTCAAATGAACCACATAATCAGACAGCAGTTATTAACTGGGCCGAAAAGGTCGTGGCGAGCTACTGGCCACCACATTCGAACCACCGGCAAACTAAGTTCAACGACCTCGCTGTGCCGTTAATAAAGTTGTTTCTCTCTCTCTCTCTGCATCATTTCGTAGAGCCAGCCCGATCGGTTCATTCTTTGCGCGATATCATAAATGTGTGGCGTTATCGGTAGTGATGTCAAGTCGTCATACTATTTGTTTGTGCCAATAAAGTTGACGACATCCACTCCCAAGGCAATGAGTAAATGACAATGTAAACGTCTCTTTTTCGTGGAGCTGATTTTTTAAATGCGAAGCATTTCTTATCGAACTTCGGCGACATTGAGCGTATCTATCTATCTATCTATCTATCTATCTATCTATCTATCTATCTATCTATCTATCTATCTATCAAGCTATCTATCTATCTAGCCGCCTACGACTTCGTGCTCTCCTGGCCGTATCGTTAATGGGATTTCTACCAAATTTGGTATGGCATAACATGACCGTATGACGAACATAAATGGCTGGTCATATCATGAAAATCATGACTAACTTGTCATGAAAAGTATGATTTACATGCCACGCTCATGGCGCGCTCGCGGCCGTTTCGTTAGCTTGAGATACACCAAATTTGGTACTGAGTGACGTGACTGTATGAAGAACATAAATGACCAGTGGGAATATGGAAATCATGACTTGTCATGTGCGACATGACTTGCATGCCACGCTCATGGCGCGCTCGCGGCCGTTTCGTTAGCTTGATATACACCAAACTTGGTACTGAGTGACGTGACTGTATGACGAACATAAATGACCAGTGGTAATATGGAGCCTTGTCATGAGCGACATGACTTGCATTCCACGCTCATAGACGTCAGACTCTGGAGTTTTGCAGACACGTAGCGCCACCTGTCGGAGCAGTTTTGGGTAGTGCAAAGTCCGGCTCCCTTGCACAGTTTGCTGTGCAACCGGGTGCAACTAGCGAGTTAAAAACAACAATTAAACTAAATATTTGGTGTGTTGGCGCATTGAACACTCATAAAAAGAGCTACGAATTTATCTCCGCTTGTCGGACGCGCAACCGAACCGCCATGAAGTGCGTGCCAGAACGACGGCGAAAACAAGAGCAGACGCAACAGCTCCGCTCGCTACGAAGAAAGGCTTCAGTCGAAGTTACTCTTGCGTTGTGAATTGCCACGGACGTAAAGGACTTGTTTTACCGATTTCTGTAGCTCTTGCACGAATCAGAACAGCGAGAGCTCTGGATACGGGTCGTTACGAACGTGCTGGGCAAGCGAATTACTCGCGTTCTCCAGAGCCTGTCGCATGAGAAAGTGTGATAATGTGGGTCTCACGTTAGTGTTTTGAGTAGCCTTGACGTAAAACCGTGGTAACCTCGACTATGAAGCTCAGCAGAGCCTCATACCGCGGTGCGCGCCGTGCAGCAGTTAAATGCAGACTGGTGAAGCGCGCGATAATCATCGCGCACTCCGCGACCACCCATAATCTTAACGCGCACGTACGCATTGAAGGTTCATAATTCCGGCTAGCAAATGCTAACACGTGCGTCATACAAGTAAATCGCAAAATTTTGGTCGTGACCACCGTCAGGTTTTTCTTACCCGTGGTCTCCGCGATTGCCGGAGCTATCTCGGAGGCCACGGTTTTGCTTTTCGTTGTACACCGAGAAAGTGGACACGCACGTATCCCCATTTGCAGTATATACAAACGGAAGACAACCGTCAGCAGTACATTCAAGGATGCGATATAAAACAGTTCGACGCACAGGAAGCGAGAGATGGATGGAGAATGCAACTTCAAAGGCGAAAATCGCCGGGACCAGAAATCATGCCTGATAAAGCGAGCTTTGTACCACTGATCGTAAGAAACATTGCTCGTGTACGTACTTCATCGCTTTGACATTATGTATATGCCCAAATTTAACGCATTTAGGCGTTGTAAAACGCACGTCGGAGTGCCTTGAACTTGATGTCATGCGATGCTCGCTTGCGCTTGCGAGTTGCAGCACGCCGAAATAGCTGAAACATCTTTTGCATTGTAGCCGCACTTCACTTTGATAAGCTTCCTACTTTTCTGAAGCGAGGGTGGATTGACGGAAGAAGCTTTCCAGGTCCTTGATTTTCAGGAAACCGTCCTCAACCCGAGCGAAAGAGGGGGGGTTCTATAGTGGCCTACGCACATTCGCTTGCGGACGGCTCTCTTTGCACTACCCAGTTATGGCCAGGGCGGCGATGAGAGGGCTGGTGGCGGCGTTTTTCGCAGCGCCGCCTGGGCAGAGTCTGACGTCTATGGCGCGCTCGCGGCCGTTTCGTTAGCTTGAGATACACCAAATTTGGTATTGAGTGACATGACTGTATGACGAACATAAATGACAAGTGGTAATATGGAAATCATGACATGTCATGAGCGACATGACTTGCATCCCACGCTCATGGCGCGCTCGCGGCCGTTTCGTTAGCTTGATATACACCAAATTTGGTATTGTGACATGACTGCATGACGAACATAAATGACACGTGGTACCATGGAAATCATGACATGTCATGAGCGACATGACTTGCATTCCACGCTTATGGCGCGCTCGCGGCCGTTTCGTTAGCTTGATATACACCAAATTTGGTATTGAGTGACATGACTGTATAACGAACATAAGTGGAAGGTGCTAACATGAAAATCTTGGCGTGCACGTCTTCTACAACGCCATTTGCATGCCACGCTCATGGTACGCTTGCGTCCAGTTCGCTAGCTTGATGTACACCAAAATTGATATTGCGCGACGTGACTGTATGGCGAACATAAATGACAGGTCCTGACATGTAAAACGTGACATGCAAATTATGTGAAGCATGATTTGCTCCTTCCTGGTTGCTTCGCATTACATCGACTCTCACATTGCGAGGGATCTGCCGGTTTTTTTCCCTACTCATATAAAGTATATAAACCGGAAGTATGGCGTGACGCGATTCACACAAAATGAAAGTGTCAATCGAGCTTAGCCTCGACGCGTCATGCGCATGTGATGTGAAGCTGTCAGAGAGCAAATCGTTCCTGTCAACCAATAGCGGCTCTAATTTCATGTGTAAAGTTGTTTCCACGGAAGCTTGAGGAATGCGACTGCAAAGCAGCAAAGCAGCATATAACTTACGGAATAGATCAAATTGTGGAAAGCTTTGCCGTGCCCAGAAATAGGGTCACTGTAATTTTAGTCTGCACGTGCAGGAACTTCGACGGGTATAAAACACCAGTGACCAAATATTCACAGAGCACTTCAAACTAAAGGGCCATTCGGAAAAAACTGAGGCGTAGGAGCTTCGAAAGGTAAAGCTTTGCTAACTACTTAAAGCCCGGTGCCGTTGACCGTAGTCGCGTTCATGCCTAACAGTATAAATGGAGCTTCACGTTCACTATGACTTCAAGTTGACCATCACCAGCGCTATTTAAGTTCTTTTGCGCCATGGACGCCAAAGGCGGGCATCACTTGGACTAGAATATAATATGCGCAACGGAATAGCTACGAATCTTCCAGTAATTAACAGTTAAACATTGCTTCATGGCTAATATCAGAATGTTCCAAAATGACATGATATTTGAGCAAGTGAAGCTTCACGAGCTAACTTCCGAAATTTTAAAAGATATACAATGCCGAAAGACGCGTTTCAAAGTTAAAGAGTATGCGGTACGACAATGAATTCAATAGAGTTATTATATTCGCGTTTTCTTGCGTCGTAACAATCTGGTAGATAAGAATACAGAAGCAAAGACACTGTTTTTGTAGCGTAAGCTACACTGGCCGAGCTTGAGCAATTTCGCGTGGCTTACCGACATCCGTAGTGCGCATGCCCGAGTAGCAGTGACGTCACACGGCGCACAGCTGGCAAGCCTTAGAAGGCCTGGAAGCTCCTGGGGTGACGTGTCACCAGTGGGACTGGCACTTGACCGGCGTGAGCTCGCTCACTAGTCCGTCTGTCTATTTGTCCGTCCGTCCGTCCGAGCGTCCGTCCGTCCGTGCGTCGGTCCGTCCATCTGTCTATACCTCCGTCCGTCCGTTCATCTGTCTGTCTGTGTGTCCGTCCGTCCGTCCGTCCGTAGCTCACGCAACGTATATTCTCGCGTAGCCGAGCTAAGCCACTGCTAATTTTTTTTTCGCACTAAATGGAACTTCTATGCAAATTGAGTTACTTGTTGATTTCGTGGCGGTAAATAGTGAATAACAGGTACGGTGAGACTGACAACAAATTCAAGCTTTTTTCCCAGCGATGCGAGATATGAGGTGTCTCGCTAGAGCAAACGTTTGGACATATGGTCCTGTCTTCAAGGCAGGACCTGCCTTCTTTAGCAACGTGTATTTGCACGGTTCCCATACCCATTCCCGAAAAGTAGAATGAGGGAAAGACTGAAATTGCGAAAACGTGAGGAGAAAAGAAAATATTAAGCTCATCCACCCCTATACACACAAGTGGAGTAAAGGGGAGACAACGCGACAAAAAGCTGCACCCTCGGTTCAAGGATTTTTCATCTCTTCACGTCTGCACCTTCCGCTGAACTTCGACATTCCAAAAGATTTACGCAAGAAATTCATGAGAAACGCGGACATCGCTACCAAAGCATACAGCGACACTAGAGACCAAGAGAACGAGAGATGGACCGACCAATGAAAATGTCCGAGCTACTTGCTCCAATCTGCGGCCTGCACAGAAATCCCACATCAGGGAAACATAAGGTGGCGAACAAGATCGTAGGAGCTTTCACCCGCAACAAAAAAAAATCTGAGTTTCGCCGCAAGGGCAAAGCAGTGATTGCGATTGTAACAAATTCGAATATGATACGAAGCAATGCTAGCAGCAGACTCCTTTGGGATCCGACCTCACTTAAGCATAAAAAACGCGTGTTTAATCTAATGCAGCCGCTCCAGCAAGCGTTGATGTTTTTGCGCTGTCTGCGGGCTCAACGAGAAGTAAGCAGTGAGAGTATTGCAGCTATACCAGTCATATACTGATGTCTCTCGAGATATTGCTTTCTCCAGCTCTCGCGACTACGGCCTTGTGGTCAAATTTCTCAGTTTGTACTCGAGCGATGCAGCCCCCCCCCCCCTCCTCCACACCTATTCATGCTCCTTCCCTAGTAGCAAGACGGGCCGGACGTTTCCTGTCGGCTCAACGAGCCATCAATGGCTGGCCTCGCACGAGGGGCAATGTTACCGCACGCACCCTTGTGTGACGAAGACGGCCGGCTCATTTCATCTCTGCTTGTGCCGTGTTCGCCCACAGCGCTTTCATGCTTCTACTCGCGCGTATAATATACCATCTGGGGGGAATTTTATCGATTTGGACTTGACAGGGACCATAACCGCGACGGCACTTTTGTGCACGGAAGACAGTTGTTTTGTGCATGCAAAACTAACCTACTCATATATGAAATTGATTCATACACTTGAAGTTGCTTTAAATTGGTGTGCCAAATTGACTTGTTTTTTTTTTTCCATTACCACTATTGCCCAGGAGAAAAAAAACATGCAACTGAAAGTTATCCTCGTGGGTTTGACCATATTTGGCCTCATTGTTGCAGGTGAGTGCCTTTTTTTTGAGGAAAGAATACTTAGCTTAAATCAGAAACAATGGCTTTGTAATTTTGCCTACACCTTCTAAGAATTCGGTTAACACTGGAAAAATGTGCATCGTAGGAACACAGTGATAACAAAATGACAGCTTCAGAGATAATTGCACCTCTCTGTAGACATTTTTGTAGAGGTTGCATATTTTTTTTTAAATCTTGAAACAGCTTTCTTCTCTTCAAAACGATTCCTTGTTCCGGTGCTAACGCTCCTAGCAATGCTCGATTTCGTGATCACTGAACGTCACTGCCCTATTATGCGTTTCTGGGCTGAAGCACTATCGAAGACAAGACCTATATCTTGCACCAACTGAGCCTTTTAAATCTTTGCACTTCATGGCTTCATTTTATGACGATCCCTTGGATGCGCAGCTTTTGCGTTTCCGCTAAGACCCAGTAAGCTGTGACGAAACGAACTATATATGAAGTAGAGTGCCCGAAAAATACGGACTCCCGTGGAATCGCTTTCACGCAATAACTTTCGCTCTAATTATAATACGAATATTCTCGAAGTAAATATGATACTGACGGTATTGAAGCCTCACTCCATGATGTGCTTGATTTTTCCAGAGAGCGGTGCCATGCCGGCCAGCACGAGTGCCCAAGAGGCCGAAGCAAGGGCTGAATCCGAGTCTGTCGAGCGCGCAGAGGAAAGCAGTGCCGAGGAGGCGCGTTTCGACGGGGCATGCTATACAGCCCTGTGTGGCTAGCAGCCTGATGCAACGGAATCGCTCATTTGAAGAAAGTCCTCGCGCTACGCCAATATAAATCGTTGAAGCCGCTGCATACACGTTCACGTATGGCGTACCATATTGCAGCACCAAAAGTCAGGGTTAGAGGAAACCTGCAGAACGCATTCAGGCATTAAATAAAGGTTCGTCAAAACCAATGTCTGTGCACGACCTTAAATCGTCTTCATGCGCATCACTCGGCTGAAACATGAGCGTTTGTATTGTTATTAAGGCAAAAGTTTTATATACTCATGATATATGGTACTTTATGGCGCAAGGGCCAGTGATAGCCTAATAGCGCCAGGTCATGATACCGGATTGTATGAATGATGATGTAACAACCGTAGCAGGAACCTCAGTAAACAGGACGTGCTGCGGACATTGAAAACTACGTACGTCTTAAGAGTGCCATAGTGATTCATGTTTAAAAAAATGCCCCCCACCTCCCCGAAGGGGAATCGTGAGGAAATGCGAATGCATTTCGCGCGCGCTTCACTCCATTTATATATGGTGGTTGTGGTTCGAAGAAGGAAAAGGCGCCAAATTTCTGCAGCCTGGTCGGGAGCACGGCGCAGCGCCTGTTTTCTTTTTTTTTCTTTTGCTTTTCTTTTGTTCTTTCTCTTCTTTTTCTTCTTTTTTTTATTTTTAAAATTTTTTTTCATATATAGCTCCGCCGAGCTCCCGCGATGCGAGCGCCCTCACGCACCAGAGCGCGCTCCTCCTCTCCACTCACTATAACACCTGCCGAGGCCACCGCGGACAACGCCAACGCCGGATTCCTGACATAGCCCGACTAAGAAATGCATTCGCATTTAAAACTGGGGATGCGTAAAGCAAGCAGCGATGGAGCGGTGTTTCCTACTGGAACATACCAATCGCTGCTAATGTGCAATGAGAGACAGAAGACTCCGACTGGACACAGAGATTCGCAGTCCCCTTTTAGTTAAGGCGCACGCTGCGAATTTTTATTGTTCAACAACGCACAGGAGAAATCTCCCACCGGCACCACCTTGGAGGTCAAGATCCATTGCCATATATACGGGGTGGCCAGTGAACGGTTGTGCAGCGCGAGCAGTCGGTTAGCAGACGTTGCTCGCTAGCAGACGCTAGTCTGCTGGCGAGCAGCAGACGCTAGCAGTCACAGGCAGCGTCTGCTAGCAAACTCGCTAGCAGACGCTGCCTGTGTCGGCGTCGCGAGTCGAGAGAGGGAGAGGGGGGGGGGAGCGTAGGAGAGGAGAGAGAGAGGGGGGGGCGCGCATGCGCAGTGGGAGTGTGGACGCTGCGGGCAGAGATGCCTAGAGAAGAGAGGGGGGGAGCGTAGGAGAGAGAGGGGGGGGACGCGCATGCGCAGTGGGGAGTGTAGATGCCGCGGGCAGGGATGCCTAGAGGAGAGAGGGGGGGAGTGTAAGAGGGGAGAGAGGAGGGGAGGCGCATGCGCAGTGAGGGTGTGGTTGCCGCGGGGAGGGATGCCTAGAGGAGAGAGAGGGAGAGAGGAGGTTTTTTATTTTTTTAAGGGTTTGCGCATGCGCAGTAAGGGTGGTCACGCCGCACACCACCACCACCGGATTAAGCTTCGCCATAAGATGCTTCACATCTAACACCTGCCGGCGCGCACACCTCCTCAACCTATCCTCCTCCTCCTCCTCCGCGGACAACGCCGCACAACGCCAACGCCGCACAACGCCAACGCCGGATGCCTGACATAGCCCGACTATGAAATGCATTCGCATTTAAAAAAGCCGGCATATCCCGTGCATTGTGGGAATCGATGTAATGCGAAGCAGCCAGCAAGCAGCTGATCATGCTGTACATAACATGTATGTAATGATTTACATGCTACGACCTGTCATTTATGTTCGTCATACAGTCACGTCACGCAACACCAATTCTGGTGTATGTCAAGCGAGCGAGAAGGCCGCGAGCACACCATGAGTGTGGCATGTAATACATGCCGTAAATGACACCCAT